>JAQGCM010001060.1:0-17834 GCA_034699705.1 Hymenaphorura dentifera
GAAATTACGGGATATGAGATCAAATTTTTAAAAAAAATGAACAACATGTTTGTGCCCGCTACAACTACAAAGAGGAATTCGCAAACAAGCACAACTGTTTTTGATAGTCTGATTATTTTGCCTGGCACTTGGATATTTTTTGGATCCAAAAGAAAATGATCAAATCGAGCCCCTACAACCAGGTGGAACCAATTTAATTTCTGTTAGAAATTTCCATTAATTTAAATTTAATGGAAATTTCTGCCATCTGTTTGTTTTCAATTTAAAAAATCGTTCCAGGTATAACATATGTCTTGAATTAATAATTTGTAAGTTTCTATCCATGTACAGATACAAAATTGTCAGCTAAATAAAAATCATTCATATGAAAGTCTTATAAATTTAAATGGGGGTTCCTGAACAGGTCAAGTTGGCATTAGTTGAAGTAGGTGGGAAATGATCGAATTGATATGGAATTCAACAAAATTATTTACACAAAATAATATCGTCCAGCAGATAGTTTGACGTTGTTGACAAATCTGGGTTCTAAAATTAAGTCATAAACCGACGTCATAAGTGACGGTTGAGTTGAATCGAATCAATGACTTCGTTTAATTTGATATCCTCCCTGCTAGGATATTTTTATTCCAACTGCCATCAATTTGAAACAGCTCAGCCGAATAATATCTTCTGATAGTATTGATCTCCTCTAACCCGTAGGAGTTTCCTGGTATTACCGGATTTCCTTCCACGGTGAGATAGAGTTCAAGCCTTCTATTTATAAAGTAATAATAAACCCTATCAAATCTTCAACAAATAATAAATTGTTCAGAACTAGAGTGTAGCCTAGTTCAGCGCTAGACTGAACAGTACAACTGGAAAGCTGAGATATGCAGTGTAATCTCCCTCTAAAGAGCTGGAATACATAAACAATGCACTAAAAATCCCTGCCGTCAAATTTCTCCAAGATAGTGATCCAAACCTAGGATTGAATTCCAGTCTAACACAAACACATTTTAAGATTTACTTTTCACAGATACAGCAATTTTACATGGGCAAAGTGCAATGTTCTACATATTGTACATATTTATTCGCATTAAGGGGATCTTCCTTTCCTTCCACTTCTGCTTTGTTGTATTCAATACGTTTTTCAGATTCTCAACATGTCGAAAATTGGCTCCAAGAGACAATCTTTTAGAGCACTAGTATTCAAATTTGAAAAGGAAACCTCCAACCGTGTTGCCTTTGCCTTAAGTAAAAAAAGCAGATGAAGGAACCTTTCACCAAGGGCGTGTTTTCGAATGCAATTCAGGGCGGAATAACAAAAGCGAGTTTTTGAACAAGCACCGGAATAGTGGGACAGGAAGGAAAAGGCTGAATTGGGATTTATGTTGTTCTCTCTGGTGGGTTGTCAGCGGTTTTTTACTTTATATTTTCTTTCCTTGAATGCTGCCCTGTTGTGTGTTGCTCTCACTTGGCCGTCTCTTCAAAAATGTGACCCTGTTTTACATCTAAGCAATCCTAGCCCAGCCCAATACACCCACATCAGCCCTTCCAGTTTATTTACTTTAAGGTGCTCAATTTATCTTCTAGAATGGAATAGGAAAGTAAGTACTTTAGGCTACACACACCGAACCGAACCGGGAGTTATATGCCGTCGCCCGCTTCAAGATTTTCAAACAGATAAGACCAGTAGCCATACGCCAAACCAAGGTGTTGACGATGGGTTTTCTTACTTGAGAGTGAAACCAGATGAACCAGAGAGCCTCCGCCGCCGCCGTCGTCCTATTTCTACTTGAATAACTCCAGTCACGAAATAGTCTTCTCCGTTTATGACAGTCTCATCCTTACTAAAATAGAGACATCAAAAGATACTAAAATGGAATCTTGTTTCCTCCTCGGACCAAGAATAAAAGGGCTCAGGAGGCGACGGGGTGTAAAGTTGAGAATTAAGTCACTCCAAGCACACATTTGAAATTTGCATTTGTCGTTAAAAACACGTTAAACATTGATGAGATTTTTCTCAAAGTTTTCCATAAATTTAATAAAATGGAAGGGAAAAAAAGAATATGGTCTGATAAAATACTAAGCTCCAAATATTTTAATGTCATTTTGGATCGACATTATCGTTTTCTTGGTCTATGTAAAGTATTCAGAGTTTTTTTGCAAATCATGCCCTTGAGGTATGGCGGAAACTATGCTTCCAGGTTTAGCTTAACTTACCTCACCCAACATCTCATAAAGTTCAAGCACTCAACTTCGCCAGACTTTCACCGCATTTCTGCCTTTTAGATTCTGGTGGATTTTTACCCACCGCCAAACCAACTGGAATGAGATTGTACGAACCATTCTTCTTACCCAGACCAGAAGCTTTCACCGCTAACCTTGAACTGCCTTTCTTCCGTTCTGGCTGCGGGTTTGATGTAAATTTTTTAATAGTCAAGTGATACTAAATCTTTTTTCTGCCGGTAAAAGATTTATGGATTTGTCTGATCCACCCTAACCTTTGCAGAGTTAATATTCTCGATTTCTGGAAGTGAAGGTCGAGGCTATCCTCCGGCACGTAGGTCTTACTGGTTTTATGAGGCCAAATATCACTTATAAAACTTGGCACCACAAAAAAGTCAACTCCCACGATTAAAGCATTGCGTAGCTGTGGATCAATTGAATTTGAGTTATAAAAAACTAATCAAAGTCACTTTAGCAAACTTTCGGAACATCTTTTCTTCGGATATGTTTGTCAGAATGTCCTCAAATTCGAAATGTAATCTCGAAAGCAGCGAATACTTTTCTGTCGTCCGCAGCAGATTGGCGAGTTGGGACTTGGAACCCAGACTAATTACAAGTACAGGACGCGTAGTAGAACAAAATGACGACTCCTTAGAGGACTCCCTTTAAACATAAACCTATTGGAAGTCTCTTAGTCCAAGCTTTCATTTCTCCTACAACATTTATTGCTAATTCATGTCACATCCTACAATACAGTTTGGCAGTTACACAACATTTCAGTTCTTTCAGTCATTCTCTACGGCCACTTTCTCCAACTCGAGCCTGACTGAAGCAGAAGCATAACCGGTCAGGAATGAATGGAAGTAATAAAACCTTCCTTACGTCATTAACTGTCTCATCACATTTCTCTTCCATTACAAACACGACCAGTTTCACGTTCTTTATAAGTCAATCTGTCTTGAGCGAATCTGGACCTAGTCCTTTCACCGCCGTCAGTTGTTAGAGGAACAAAACCACTTTGGATTTTGGTTGGTTCCTAGCCGAAGAGCTTTGTGTGCATTTCCACTTATTTTTGTGCATTTAACAAGGTCAGTCTATCCCAGCCGTAGCCATGAGATTCAGTTGAGTCGTCGCTTTCATCCACCGCCGTGATCCAGTTCTAAAATCGTCCGAGTGGCAATGACAATAACAACCTTAATGCATAATACATGGGGGGAAGAGTGATAGGAATGAAGCGAGGAGTTAGAGAGTTTGTTGTTTGTTTTTGTTGTGCCAATTGTCCATTCGAGGCTGGCTGGCTTGGGATAAAAGACCGCGCCCACACTTTTGACTTTTGACACGGATGAAACAGATAAAAATAATAGGCACAAAAGTCTGAGTCCGACTCAGAGTAACTGCGTAGAGTACGACTTCGTTTGTAGCACCAGTAAAATATTTTTTATTGAGATAATCTAAAGCTACGAAAACTACGCAGGACTACATGGCAGCAGCACAAGTTCAGCAACGAGTACATACATAATTTTCAACACTTCTTTGACTATAGTTTTAGAACAAGGTAAATAAATAAATTTCTGTTTCATTTGGATCCGCTTCCTGTTTTCTTCTGATTTAGTCTGAAAAATACAAAAGTTTTCAAGCTTCATCTTAATCCCAAAATAACAAGAGGGATTTTTGTACTCAAAGGAGCAAAAATTGAAATGAATTGGAATGATTACATCATTTTATACATTAATTTTTTACACGTATTCCTAGCAACATGAAATGACTCGGGGAAAGACATGTATCAAAGGGGCTCATTTTGCACGCATGTCTTTCTCTTTTTGGTCTTTCAATATTTGCACCTAAATGTTCTACAAACAACTTAAGTTATCTATTCAATTTGTGCTTATATAATTTTTAATTTTCCTTTCACAGTGGAGCACGACGATCTAATAATAGAAGAAAGTAATATATAATTTTTCATCGATTGGACAAACTTTATGCTAAGGAACTTTTTAAGTCGACACTAAGTGTGCGATGGTAGTATTTCGCACCTAATTAATTAGTATAATTGCTTCAAGTTTCAAACATTTGAGTAAATAGAAATCTCCAATCGGCTAGTCAAAATAGCATTCGTATTTGATAAATATATCAACAATCACACCTTACAAACTACTTACTAATTTGATGTTCATTAGAATTACTATTACAACTCACAACTTACCTGTAGATTTCAAGGTATATTATAACTTATAACCCGGTATCTCTTAAAATTCGCTTGCACCATATTTGTTGCACGTGTTATTCATCGAAGACTTCTTGAGAACCGACTGAAATATTTCTCGAAAGACGCAAAACAATTTACATTGCTACAATATTGTTGCCTTAATTTATCTAGAAATATTTAAAAAAAAGAAGTCTCGCATTTCACACCTGACCTATTACTGCAATACGAACTCTGACTTTAGTACATACAAGTACAAAACATCGCTAGAAACAGTATTATTTTGGTGAAAGACTTTCTCCACATAAAAGCAAAACAAATTCTTGCCAAGCCACCCATAATGCTGTTCTGGTCCGTCTAGTTCCTTTTCTGTGCTTGGCTAGTCAAAATCCATCCATCTCTACTTTCACTACTTTCACCAGCCCTTCGTCAGTCAAATTTTTTTTGCGTTGTTTTTCAAGTTAGCATTTTGAGCAGTCCACACACGACCCGATCTAATGGATGAAAGAAGACACTCTGACACACAAGTGTCTCTCAGAGCAGAGACCAGCCACTCTGAACTACCCGAACTCTTTTTTAGCATGCACGACATGCAAAAATCGTCAGTCCACGGGACACAAGTTTAGTTATGATATGTCACCCAAGACAAAACTGAAGGATGACAATGAATGAGTTGTTGTCAAGCTCAAAACATGAATGAACTAACCGTACCTAAAACCATGTATCAAGCATGCATGCTTGCATGCAAAACTAACTTACCAAGCCTCCAAGCGTACAATTGATATGCTATCACTTTCATTTAATAATAGGGAATATAATACTTTCCGCTTGGGAAAATAAAACTACAGTCATGACACCATCGTTCCAAGACTGGAACCAAGAATTTGCTCAAGTCTTCCGTCCTTCCAACGTATCAGTTTCTTGTGTAGTGCGAAATGCAACTCATAAATTGTTTTATGAGCAAAAATCACTTGTGCAAAGTTTTTTCTCCCTATAGCGAAAGCCAATGTCACCAAGCAAGTAAGCACTCTGAGTGAGTCTTTTGTGCGAGTCTGTCATCCAAGTGTTGAAAATTTGCCATGTTCTTCGTTCCTGGGAATAAAATACGAACTTAATCAAATCTCCTAGTTTTGGAAGATCGTAATATCAGGTCTTTCCTTACGTAGTGCACAAACTTGATTAACTTACATTTTTTTGATGACCTTAGGAACTGAGTGAAGACGTAAATTGATTGGCTCATTACAAAATGTCACTATTATCGTCGGCATGTCGTATCGGTTTGAGCACATCATTTCTACTCCCATTTTCACAGTGAGTAGTGAGAAGAGCCATTTCTTTCATTGGGTGATTGATATGTGTGTCATTATTATCCATCATTTCATTCTCGTACTGTTTTGGTCGTTGGCTCGGGCGCCCAGGGCGAACACTCCATAAATTCCATCTGCATTGAATGACCTTGCGAAATGCTTTGCGGAAATTGTCCGAGAGGAATGCATAGAGGATTGGATTCACACAAGAGTTCATGTAGCCGAGGACATGAGCCGTGATTTGTATCGCAACTGTAATGTCAGTCATTTCATAGAGTTCTAAACTTTTGAGAACTAAAACGACTTGAATCGGGAGCCAACAGACTGCAAAAACTCCAACAACAATCACCACCATTCGCGTAACTCGTTTCTTTCCTCGCAGAGAGTTGCGGGAAGCACCGGCCCCTGAAACACTTTTCCAGAGTCTGAAGAGCATTCCGAAATAAAGGAGACAAATGATTGTCAGGGGGATCGCGTATGATGTTAACATGAAGATGAATTGGAATATTACATGGTTGTATTCTCTCTTGAACATGCAGACCTCAGTTTCTTCGTAGGCGTACCTGTGTGAAAAATGACAAAGGATCAAGTCTCACATTGAGAGCTGTGCTAAGTTGAACATTAAAGCGAAAATCTTTGGAGCGAACTACCCAAGCCCTGGCATTCGTTTGAACTCAGTTTTTTGAAGTGAAGAAGAATCAAGAAAATAAAAATTAAGAGGGAGCTGATGGAAGCCTCATTTTAACTCAAAGTGCGACATCGCATAATAAAATACCCTTTGCTCGGCTTTGCTGGGTAGTGGAAAGTCTGACAATTTGACACAAAAATTGCAACTTGTGATGAATTTATTTATTTTTTATCCTTTATCAAGGAAAATGCACCAAGAGCGTAGTCCTTACCAAAGAAATAAGTTATGACTAACTTTGATTTCGTTTGCAAACGGATAAAAGCTAACGTGACAAAAATTCAAAATTTCATGAAAATTCACGAAATTCACGCTAGAAGGATGAAACTTTGCATTCTGCTTTTTTCGCTTTTTATGCATCTATTACACATGCAGCTGAGCTTCTACTTTCTTCTATTGAATTATTCAGTGCTTCTATATTTGTTAGTGTGCGAATCCGCTAATCCCAAGGCGAGAAGGCGGAATCTTCTTTCAACCCATAAAAGTATTATGTTACTTTCTTGCCTTGCATTTGAAACATTTTATCGTACGGGGAACTACTTTTCTTCATGGTTTGTATTGAAAATTGATGCTGTAATGAAGGACATTGTGTTCATAGCATTTTTGTGGTTCTTTCTCAACAATTTAGCCTCAAGTTTCTGCGAAATGGAAAACAGAAATTGTATACATTCTACATAAGCCGTTTCTCAAATCAGCTTTCTACATGTGGAGCCCTTGCGTGGGTTTGAGTTTGAACCTAATCAACTACCAATTCTAAGCAATTTTAGTCGAAATATGGAGGATTATGTAAGTGAACTGCATTCTATCTCGAAGCTAATCTTGCAACATTTTGTGATATCAAATGCCGGAATTACGTACGTACTTCACATAAATATACGCACATCAAAAAAGTTATTTCTGAATTTTGTTATTTTTGGAATGACATGACATAAGTATGCGTTTCAACACCATTATTACATATTGTGAACCCCATTCCGTCGTCTTCTGGCTATTGGCTTGTTGTTGCTGAAGAGTTGGAGATGCTCGCGACTATTTTGTTGCACATAAGCTTGCCTTCAGCTCAATTACTTGAGCCGATGCTCATAGGCAGAGTCGATGTGTACTTTGTCGCTTTGCAATTTTCATTGATCACTCAACAACATTGTGGCAAAACATTCAATTCAGGACAAATTCTACCACAAAAGGGATGTGTGGGTATGAAATCGAATGGTTTATCTTCTGTACCAATGAAATGCCACCTTGTTGTAGACTGGAATCGAATTTAGAATTTTTATACTTAGAAATTTGACTGAACCGAGATAATACGGGAGTCCGTTCAATAGAGTTTCAATTGCGATTTTGTGAATTCTGATATTGCAATGCAAGTTCACTCTACTCAGACCCCTTAGGCTTGGTGCTTTTACACTATTTACCTTTTCCTCGACATTACCCTAATTCAAAGAAGTTTCTGTTCATGCGTTTCTATTTCATTACTTATTGAAGACTTTATCTCATAAAAAGTTAGTTATTACTCTTACTGTTTGGCAGGCAGGGTTTCTCTTTGAAATTATTTAGACGAACGTTGTAAGTAAGGGAGAGATTTGAACAGAAGATTAGACGGTTGATAGGCAACACAGGCCAAAGACTTAGCCAGTCAGACTTTACGAACAGAAGTGAGCTTAGTTTGTCTGACATTTCAGCTGTTCACTTGCAGCTAAGCTATTTTTTTCACTGGGTTTTTATATCCTTAGTGAGTCGAACATACGTACAGAAACTAAGATCTCCCCGGCGGGACGATAAAATTAGTAGTTACCGGGAAATAATGAAATGAAGTGAATAAGAAGTGTGTTCGGTAAAGTTTTTGGGCTGGAAACCTCATGACCAGTTAGCCATAGCGGTAAAATACCAGTCTTTCTGCAAAAGTTACTGGAAAAAAATTCTGAGCTATACATAAAAAAGTTGGAGCTCCAAAATTTAAAAAAAGACGCTATTGGTACACGCTGAGTACCGCTAGAGTCTTGATGTTGTTTACTTGAACTCGAGGATAACAGAAGATATCACAGGTGTGGATATGCGGATAGATTTTAATTAGCACCAAGCTCACTCATGCAAGGAAATGTAGTTTTGACTTACCTCGTAGCATTTGAAAACTCCTATAATATTGCGAAGAAGCGAATTACTAATTCGGGCTTTTCGACTTTGCTGGCCTTGGTGTACTTAGGCATGACCGGATTAAATCCTTTGTTCATCCTATTATGCTAGTTTCCCCAGTTTTAGCAATGCCTCAGTGGTTTTGACTCGAAGACCACAAATTAAGATCGAATTCTGTGCTTCAGCTTGTCCTAATTAACTCTATTCTCTCTATTTGCAATGGATTAACTTACTGCTTTGATACGTCTCTGCCGCAGAACGCAATACAATAACAAAGAAATCATAGAAACGCTTTCTCTCTCATTCTGGAAATCCATGTAATGTATGTATCCCTCCCGGCACCCTAACCACAATCTAACACACTCTATAATTAAATTACGGTATACCTAACCATGTATGGAACTGGAGTAGCAATAGTGGAGTAGACAAACTAAACATAACATACAATCTCAACAATACCCAGGTGGATTAGAAGGTATTGTATTGTTACTCGGTGAGAACAGGAGTTCTGTTCTGCGATATGAACAAACACATTTTCAATAGAAATTCACTCTTGCCAACAAAGGACGAACGACACTCTGCTTGAATCTAATGAATGAGGAAAATGTGTGAAAACCATTGCCAACTAGGTCTTCTGGTTTTGCTTGAAATCAAATATGAATTTAGCACAGGCGCAAAATTATCGACCTTGTCTACAATAGGTTGTTACCAGTAGATTATATTGTATTCCAGAACGTGGCACAAAATAATTCAATTGATAATAAGTTTGGTTTCTTCGCTCTAAGATTGATACTATACTAAGAAACCTATTCTGCACTTGAGCATTTGTGCAACAACTTCGCCCGAAATAGAAGGCAGAAGACAGAATAAGACCGGCAGCATTCGTTTGGGCAAAGACTGATTACATCTATAGGTGACGTTTCCAAGCTTAGGCGATCTTTGCCTTTGTGTCTTTTACCAAATCCTTTGTTTGATTTTATGACGTAGTTTTCCTGGAAAACTCCAATCTGGACCAATAGTACAATGCAAGGTTCTAAGAACCCCCTACTACTGTTTTACCACAAAATGTTATTATATTAAATAGAAAGGAAAACATAATAATAGAAATACAAATAGAGGGGGAAGCTTTCTGGAAAGTCGCGCATTAGGATTCATGGTTTCCTAGAAACTTGTCGTCGATACCAAAAGTAATTCATCTGGAACTCAGATTTGAATATTCAAAGGTTTTGATGAAATCTGATCCTGTTGTTCACTCCGATTGCGGGGGTTATTCTAACATGAAATTTTCCTTTCTACGTGTTCAATCCATTTGAATTTGGGCGTCACCAGAGCAGATTTGGTTAACAGTGATTTTGAAGTTTCGCTGAAAGCATGTTCGATCAATGATCACAATTCAAAATTAAAGAGCAATGAATTTTGTGCACTGCTGAATCATTCGCAACCAAACAAGTAATTTGAATGAATTCATCACCAAATACATAGCTCCAAAAACAACTTATGAATAGCTTTTGCTTGGGCAAATTTAATAAATTAAAAAGTAGCAAATTTATTAAATTGAAAAGTAAGTAGCTCAATGGTTGAAATCTTCAAAGGAAGTCCATGAATAAATTCAAATCAGAGTTCTGTTTTCTCTCAATGGAGAAAGTTTTTTGTGTTTGAATATCAAAGGGAAAACTTTGACTTAAAATCAAGGCAAGTCTAAGATTAAGCCGACTGCAGCTTGAAATTATCATCAAACGAAATAAAGTTCAATTGTAGCATTGCCGCAATTCTAGCAGTCGAAAAATAGATTGGTTTCAATAGATTGTAATTAGGTTTCCACCTCAAAGGGTCGATTCTATTTTAAAACTAACTAAACACTCGAATGCTTAACTAATGTATTTAGTGCGTCAGCTCTTTTGAAATTATGTTTCAGAATTACAAAAAGGTACAAAATACAGTAAGGAATTACAAATGTTGCACTCGAATTTCTTAACGGGAGGTAATTCGTAAAATAACTCCGCAACGGCTGAACCGATTTTGTTTATCCAGGGCAATTCGGAAACCGGAAAATGCGGCCAATATTATGCTGGAAAAATATTGTGATGTGTCGATTTCTAAATCCAAGATGGCGCATAAAGAATGGCGTATAGACGAAATATGAAAATATATTTTTGCAGCATAGTATTGGCCGTATTATCCGGTTTCCAAATTGACCTGGATGAACAAGATCGGTTGACCCGTTTCGGAGTTACATCGATTTAAAAATCACACCATCTAGCGGTTTTTACTGGGAACCTCTCGACTTCCTTACATATACGTAAACACAAATTACGTTCGTCGACCTGTTGGAATTTTTCTGAACTAATAGAATTTGTGGAATTTACCGCCTAGTCTTAAACGAAGCATTAAGAAGTGCTTGGTTCTTTTAATCCCCTGATATCGCTTCAGCCCAGTTTAATATTTTTCAAAAATTCCCTTTCCCAATAAATTTAAAGCAAAACGTTCAATACATCTCTAAAAGTACTTACATTTCACTTTGAAGTCCATGAGCTAGGAACGCAGGTAGACATGAGAGAAGGATGATGATCCAAGTGACTGCAATCGCCATCGAAGTATTTGATTCTGTCCGAATAGAAATGGATTGAACTGGATAGACCACGGCCAAGAACCGATCCAGAGACATCAAAACCAAAGTAAGCACACTCGCATACGCTGTGACGATGATAAGATACTGAACCATTTTGCACCAAACGACTCCAAACGGCCAATAGCTCAATACGTAGTCACTCGCCGTGAATGGAATACAAAAGATAATGAAAAGAAGATCTGCAATCGCCAAGTTTATGATGAGGAGATTTGTCGTATTCCGCATTTGCTTGTTTGACGCCACGACAATCACGACGAGAGCATTGCCAAACAAGCCCACAACGAAGATGATTCCAAATAGTATCGGTACGATTATTTGAACAATGCGTCGCATTTCAATTGTTTCAATGTACTCCTGTCAAAAAATAGAAATATCAAAATGGATGGAAAAAGTTAGTTAGTTAGTACCAAAGCAGAATTGACAATTCAAAAAAACACACTCTAAACACAACGAACCAACTTCTCAAAAGAGAATACTTTCTAAGGGTAATTTGTCTTCTTTGAAGTGTCAAGCTTTACTGTCTTGTGTGACCGCCTTGCCTCGTTTGCTCAAATATTTATTTATGGGTTTGATTTAATTTAATTCCAAAATTCGTTCAATCATCATTTCTTTCCATCCCACCTCTATTTAAAGAAAATACAAAGAAAAAGTAAAACTACATGCCGCTGCCTCGGCTCTACTTTTCTAAAAACTTTCCCCGTTTATTATTTCATTTTGTTTTTTCCTTCTTCCTTCATCAAGATTTGTGGGTTTTGTTTTTACTTTTTATGTTTCAAGTGTCAAACTCAGGTCAGGAGTTAAATGAAAATCTATGAGTGGGCTGAGACAAAAACTAAAGCACTAAATTCCTTTATCCTTGCCATTGTCGCTCGCTCACTTTGTTTTTGTTTCATGCTTTGTTGAGTAGAGAGAGAAAGCAAAAGTTAATATTTAATTGAAATTGCATTGATCCAATGCAACACACACGTGAACGACGAGAACGTACCTTAGGTCCATAAGTTGAGAATGGAGGGATTCTATTACAAAAGACTGAATAGAATGAGTAGTTAACGGCAGAGTCATTGGAGCAGAGGAGGTAAGTTGAATCGTCATACTTGGATGAGTAGTCGGCTAGAGACTCTTCATCCATGATTAAACCTTGGCTTTTGTTGGTTGCAAAATTCCACATGGATAGTCAAATAGTCAAGTAATTTCTCGGAGGCTACCGGAGAAGCGTTAAACTACACAAATCATCTCTCTTCTCAAAATAAAGCCGCCAATATATGTATTAATTCCACCAAAAAGTTGTTGCTGCGGAAGGAAGTCTGTCTGTCTACTTGGCTAAAGTATTTAGTTCACTTTTACGTTCCACCAACACACACTCAAATGTTTCATTCAACAGGAAGAGAAAAAGTTTATCTTCGCCAAAGCACTTCACTTCCTTTCCGTCTGCATCAATTCCTCTTCATCCAGTGCAACGACGGAATTAAATTTTTATTAAATCTACAACAGTCGGCTGCAGACTTGTGTGCCCAACATTAATACGTCGTGAAAACTTCCTCTAAGGATATGAATAATCCATTGGGTTAGAAGTAGAGGAAAGTCTGCTGCTGCTTTCGTTGATTTTTGCTTTCTCCAGACTTTCACTTGAGGGAAAGCGGGGAAATGACGAATCTAATGTATCATTTGCTGTGTACCCTCTTTATCTCTCGTATTTTTTTCTCTTCTTCAGTCAGTCGAAAGTCACAAATGCATTCCTAGACAAGCCTTTGTAAAAAGTTTGGCAAAAAGGAATGCTTAGCATTCCTGGGACATTGGTTTGGTACTTTCTAATTCAACTCTGAGCAACAATATAACCGACAACGATATCTCCAACTTATTTCTCAATCTTAGAATAAATTTTGTCAAATGTAGTGATTGGTTGAATTCGTAGACACTTCTGGATCCGGATACGTGGAGGCTTAAATAATGGTTGGGTTAGCTGTTTCTGAAAGAAAAATATATCAGAAAACCAAAGATTAGTTAGCATAAGAAACCGACTTGACAAGAAAAAGTGTTACTATCATTCCAGTGACAAAGCCGTGCAAATTCCCCAGACATGCCAGACAACCTTGACGTCTTAAATCTTTTGCGGTTCTTTGAAATGAACGAGTTAATTAGTTGAGACTGGAGCTTACTACACCGCTGCGCTCTCCAAATACACAAGTCAATCGTGGCACTGCCTTTACATTTTACAAAAATATTTGGTAAAATAGGTGACTAGTGTGTCAAATAATCAGACACGATGGCAGCATTTCCAACCCTTCTACCACTCATCTGTCAAACTTCTGTAGTTTGTCCTAACACAAAGTCACGAGTAATCATTATGAAAGAATTCTTGCATCGACCTAGTCTAGGCCTCTATTTCCAGCTGACTTTGGGCGAAAGAAACTTTATGTTCGTGTTATGAAAAAGGGGAGAAAACGACGAATCGAGAACAAACGAGGCACGTAAAAACCCATTATCATTATTATTGATTGCTTGTCTTTTGGATAATTGCCCAGAAGAAGGAAAGGAAGACAGCGGCTGAATCCTTTGAAAAGTGATTCCACGCAACCTCAGAGTGCTTGACATTTCTCTTTGTCAGTTCTCCAACTCCACTTCAAAAACATACGACAAAAAACTGGAGAAAGATTAGTTGTTTTTAAGTGAGGGTTTCCAGCAATTCGTGACATTAAGCTTCAAGCAACCTGCGCCCTCCGCTTAAATTCGAATTTTGCTATTTACTTGATGCGATGGTTTGCTGAAAATAACTACCTGATATCCGAAGTATCGTTCCTAATCTTATCGCTAGGTTACTTGATACATCATCATGGAGTTTATTAAAACGCGAGGACTGAGAAGTGGTAGTATGCTACCCAGCACCTGGTCGATGCTTGCTTGACAAAGTGAAAATTATCAATTACTTGATTCTATTGAGCTGCTTGCAATGTGGAGTGACCTTGTGCAATTACATAAATTATGGCAAGTCGTTTCGAGAGCCTGAATCGATTTTGCATATTTTTAACCCAGAGCGATTCTATTACAATAACGGGTAAACGAGAACACTCACTGGGCTAAGTCTCAGAATTCCAGGAACTACTAACATGTGATTTTTTGGCACGCTTTATTTGGCACATCTAATGTTGCGCAACAAGCGGGCGAAGGGGGGGGGGGGTTCCAGGAAAATTTAATCGCACTTCAATCGTAATTCTGAGAAAAGTCTGAATTCTTTTAGGTCCTAACTGTTTTATCAATTTCGAAAGTTATTTCAGTTCTGAGTGCTTAGCCCTCGGCAGCTTGTTCAAGGCTGTGTACACCGTCGACTCGTACATAGTACTCCTGTCCAGTCGTACTTTGAAAACGTGGGCTAAAAGGCGAGAGCCCACGGTACTCCCGTCCCAAACTGACAAACTGTACAAATGTCATCCTCATCCGCAAACATTTTAAGAATTCAATTTCAACTGCCTGTGCCAGTATCTCAAACTTTCAATCGCACAGCTCAATATAACTTCTTGTAACTCCAATCTCCTAAACTAACTCTTTTCCAATAACTTTCGTGTACGAATGGCACGTCGTCAGGATTACTTTCACCAAGGAGATCGTGTGTCCACACTATGATTCAATGTCCGATACTCTGATATATTTTTAAGTTTTCTCGCAGCCGCCGCTCTAATTCTTACAACGAGTTCAAGACTAGCCAGCTTTTACTTTTATATTTATTTTAATAATGCTACTTTTATTTTTTCTGGCCCATTTAATTCAATTTTTGGGAGGTATAATGTTATTTTTGCCAAATGCATTTTTGTTTTTATTACACATTCGCTGACTTGCAAAATTTATGAATTAGGCGAGGTTCCCACAGTCGTAGTGGGAATTCAAGCTGGGTGGCTGATAATTCTACTTTTTTTTACAAATTAATATTCTTCACGCCATCACGTTTTCCCTTCAAAAATGCAAGGGCGGATTGTGTGACGCCATCGCTTACCTTGCGTGCTAATGCCACACGAATTTTACCGGAGCACTTCCGCTTAGCTTTTATAAATGAAAAATTGTGAAAGGAAAGTTAATGAAAAGTACGGAACCGTCCGCCTCCCACCACCGAGGACAGTCATAAAAATTCTGACAACAAAAGCAAACAAAGTCTTGAGTATGGGTTTGAAGTATGACGAGTTGTGTGTGTCAGCTGATGATGTAGATTTTTTTTGCCTCCCTCTCACTCTGTGGTACAATATGAACTAAGTTGATTAAAAACTCCGCGCCCTCAAACGTTTACCTTCACTGTTTTATTATTTAAATTGAGGTCATATCATTTCCATTAAGACCCGGGCGTGGAGTAATTTTAATTTAGCAAAGTTTGAATTGCAGTTGATGTGTTGAAGTAGATGCTAAAGGAATGCCTTTGCGATTTAATAAAAACTCGGAAGCCTGCAATTGAAGGTCTGGTATTCTTTTATAAAATCCTCTAACAATCAGATCCACTTTCTAAAATTGCATCCCGCAGTGCAGTGGAAAGTAATTACGCAACGCTTGGCTTGGCTTTTGTTTTGAGTTTTTCCCTCCGCAAAAGTCTAAAACAGAAAATTTGGTGGAACCAGACTCTCAGACTTTCGCCGTTTTAAATTACAATAACTCTTCGGGGAGTAATTTAGGGCAAAATGATTTCTACAAGAACAAGATGGTAAACTCTGCTTGTTTCATAGCCAGTTTTGGTTTACGCAAATTCAGGTTCTCCACGCACTCAATTCTGAGCCGTCAACGGCACCAAGTTTTAATTTAAATAGAAAACTCGATTTCTCCAGCATTGCATTGCAAGAAACAGTCCAGCCTGACTTTAACAATTACTCCAACAATTGAAAAACTTTCAAAAAGACAAACCTTTGTTAGTATATTACTTTCTTAGTTGTTGTCTTCACAAATATCACTAATAACTCAATTTTCGCCTACATGATGATGTAAACAAGAATAAGTTTTATGTTCTGGTTCAACTGTAAGAATTAATGACGGATTCACCAACGATTAGTCACAAGCCGGTAGCGTGCACCCCGAGTCAAGACTGCCGAAGAACTAAGATCTTGGCAGAACTTTCACTGGCTATTTGGACCTTCGTTTTTCCAAAGAGTGAAAGAGTGTGCAGTGTGAGTGGTAAAGCTGTTGCCTACCGTTCATTCTGCACGAGGGGACCGAAACGGCGAACAGCCTGCCTTTCTTTCCTCGCCTCTGCATCTGCACACTCTGCAGTTATTCCTGTTTTCAGAGTTCCGGCTGTTCTTTAATGGAATTCCAATCGGAATAAAATTCATTCCCATGATTTCATTGTCAACAGTCTGGTTATGAGTAAATTATTGCAAAATTTTCAGGGCCGTGGCAGCATTTTGACATACTGATACTACTAGTTTAGCGTCAAAGCGAAGTCGATAAATTATAAGTGCGCCGGCTGCGAAACGTGTACCTAAAGTTTATGTGAACATTTCATAAATTACTGGCTGAATAGGTTTTACGATTTGAGGACGATTTGACCCTACCGACACTAATTTCGGAATGCACATCGATTTGAGAAACTAATTGTGGATCAGAGCAATTATAAGATGAAGAGATAGACAAGTAAAATAGCAAGAAATGGGCTTGAGTCACACAAAGGCGAATTTGTCTAATGGCCGACTAATTCAAATTGGTACAATTTCACGGTGTTAATTAGTGCTGCAGAGGTGAGCAAGGGGGCATTTGATATATCCGAATCGCTCAGGCTGGTTGGTTTGCTTTCAAACACTGGCTGAGTCTTTCATTAAATGGATGCGGGTTTGTTGCTAACAACACAAATTCGATCCAACCCATTAACCTTGCCATTTCGAGCTAGAGTAAAGTTGCTCTTCGAGGAATAACACTAAGTATATATTTATTCGCGGAACTACTAACTTACCAAAGGCAGGCTTTCACTTCTGCCGCCTTCAAACCACACCAAAGACTCACACATTTTAAGCTAAACTTATGGAATGGTTCATAATTGTTGTCAAAACAATTTTAGTCTCTAACTTGCCTTCTATAGTGACTTTGGACGAACACGAACAATTCTTTTTGCGTGCAAAGATAAAGGTCACCACTCATAAAGAGAGAGCTAATCACAGCCAGATAAAATACATAATCTACAATTTTTTTTGAATTTGCTGTATTTTAGTATTTTAGTACAAATTCTTAAGACCAAAGACAAACTGGAATTAGCTGCCTTTTGTCCTTGGGTAAATTCTAAGAAATTAATTTGCGCTAGCACGTGCACCTTGTATGTTAAGTTAGTATTAAGGACTGAGAGCCTAGCAGCAGAAGAACTTCCGCAAAGCATCAAGGTCGTAAGTGAAGTAATTAAGCTGCTGTTTAGCAATTTGCTGTGATTTGAGAAAGTATTTTCGTAGACTTTCTCCAAGGATTTCGCACGAACTATTCGCCTTAGCGTATTTAATTTAAATAATGAATACTTATTATGTCACGCGAATATGTTCTTGAGTATGGATTTGTTCTCGGTGATTATTTGTGGCCTAGAATCAATAATTTGCATAATATTATTGTGGCACAGTGAGATTGTGTAACCAGGATTTCCTGAGCATTTTTATTTTGATCCCAATGGGGCTAAACAATCAATTTTGTAAACTGCTCCTGCTGTCAGACAGCTTCCTGCTGTCA
>JAQGCM010001061.1:0-17829 GCA_034699705.1 Hymenaphorura dentifera
CATTACGCTTATGGAGACATTGGCGCCCCTGCCTTCATTCTCGTAATGTTAAACGCCGCCGGCGCCCTTTGTCACCCCGTCCGGCCCTGTCCGGTATCCGGCCAACTGGCCGGAGCCACTATCCGGTATCCGGCCAACGGCCGGATACCACTATCCGGTGCATCACTAGAGATGAGATTGGCTAGAAATGAGGTTGGGTCGGGTGTATTTCGAATACATTCAAGCCAAGTGATATTAGGTCAAATCCCATCATCATCATTCGCATTTCATATCCAATGCAATGCAATGAATTTAAATCATCTAAACTACCAGCAAGTGTCTACAATAATTGATTCAGTATTTCTAAAAAAATTTAACTAATTGAAACAAATAACGACACGTCCAGAATCCAAACACTGCACTACTGCACTGGTCCAGTTCAACCGCGTCGCTATTCTCTATTTTGATTAATTACTTGTGTTAATGTTTACATTTTATCCAACACAGTGACAGCAACAGCAAGCACATTTTTTTCCGCATTTTGTTAATTATTATTACATTACATTATATTAGTACAGGGTGATTCAAATAAAGTGCAAGTCTTTTCTCTTTTGCCAAGAAGCACTTTTTTTTGCAACACCCTGTGTCCGTGCCTATGTATGGGGGTAGGGCGTAGTGTGGAGTCCTGGTTGGTGTCGGCGCTGGATTTCAGTTCATTTCAATCCTCTCCCTTGAGTGAGACGGACGGACAGACGGACGCGCTGCTCGCTCGTGTCTACTCAAAAAAAAATTTTTTTTATACTCTTCACTCACACTACACTACACACACTCACTCACTCACTGACTCACTCCTAGGCCCACTACTAGTTTAACTCCAATCCAAAACTAACTAACTATTTAATTAAACTCGCCCGCAGTCAATCACTTCAGGTCCAGTTCTTCTGTCTTTGTGTAATTTGCAATTTCGGGTCTTTAGCCCCCCCCCCTCCCCGCCCCCCTCGTACAGTGCAGTGCATCATATACCACCCGGACCCGGCCTGCCCTGCCTGGCTTCAAGTCACCCGCCCGCCCGGTTGGGGTCAAGTCACGAAGAAGAATTTTGGTCAAGAATCAGGTCACAGGTCAACTCTAACTCTTAACTGAAGTTAAATGAACATGCACTTTAACTTCAACGTCCAACCCCTTCCACTTTTCTTCTTCGTGTATTGGTTGGGCGTCTGGGTAATTCATCTCATCGCATTCCTTTGGAGGTCAGTAAATATGTATCAGTCAGTGGTCGTGTGGTCATTTTTTAGCATTAATCAGTTGTGGTTATGAAATGGCATTCCAGTCCACGCCAAATTCTATCCAGTCCGTCCAACCCATAGGCCCAGCTAGCAGTCAGTATCATTCAGAAATGATAATTTTATCAATTTTAATTTTTAATTGCTTGGATGGGGATGGGTTTGGTTGGACCAGTGAGGTTTGATGTTTGATGAGAAAATATTAAATGTGGATGTGAAAATGTGGACTTTCGGTGGAAAAAGTGTCCAGAAATTATGAAAACATTACTCAGAAATGTAGGGTGTGCCGCCAGAATGATTAAGAGTTTTAAGTAAGACGCTTTTGCAGTTCTATAACTTGCCAGCGGACGGTGGATTTACTGAATTCCTTCTGATACCCAGCAAATTGAAGCTGATGAAGGATTATTTGTTGTAATAATTCATCGAATTCGTACGAAGCGATATTTCACCAATACCCTCAATCAAGGGTTATGCTAGCGTCGCTTAAAATGTTTCAACGGAAATGATAGCTTGGGCTCTTTATGGGGCTAAATGTTGACAAACCTAACTGATCCTAGTTGACAAAATTCTGCCATCAGCAAGTGGCCAAGTTTCCAGTGGTGTTTTAGTCACGGCCATAGGATATTTGTTCGTTTTTGGCTGTTTGACTGCAAAAGTCACTTAATCCATAATCGTTCTGGCACACTCTATATTTCTAGGAGTATAAATATAAATTATATTTATTAATTATGCTAAATGTGATTGAAAAATGTATGGCATCGGATTAACACATCGTTTTATTCCCTACAGCCATTACAAACTTCATCGAAAATTAAATTTGGTCGATCCTGAAGTTCCTCAGCCTGGAGTTTCAATAATTAAGCCTTTGGTCGGCGTAGATCCGAATTTAGAATCAAATTTGGAGACTTTCTTTACAATGAACTATCCTAAGGTAAACATTTGAAGTATGATGGAAAAGTGTGATAAATAACTGAACTAAAACAATATGTGCATCTAATTTTGTCTGATTTTTTTAATGTAATCTAGTACGAAATCCTATTCTGTGTTCAAGAAAAAAACGACCCAGCAATAAAATTGGTAGAAGCGCTGATCAGCAAATTTCCAAATGTCGACACCAGCATTTTTCTTGGTAAGAATGATGACGATGTGTAAAGACTATGTTTTTCCTTAGTCCAAATGTGACAGGTTTGGTTTATGTTTCAATTTGAAAATTCACACGCATTTCATTCTTTCAATTTCTAAGAATACACAAGACATTCTTGATTATGCTACGCTTTCTGTGGATTTATTGCTGGCACATCCGTCTACCAGCGCATGTAGAAAATATTTCAAAGATAACGTAATCTGTAAACCAAACCATGGCCGTAAGTGTTTCTCAGAAATGTTCAACACTTAGCAGTATAAACAAATGCAAGGTCGGCTGTGCAAGGTTTCCTCATATGTGCTAATTTCATTAACACATTTCGACGAGGATGTGATGTAATTATTTTTCATTTTCAACTCTTGCAGGAGGTGAGGAGATTGGGATCAATCCAAAAATTAACAATATGCAGCCAGGTTATGCAGCTGCCAAGTACGAGCTCATTCTCATATCGGACAGTGGGATTAGAAGTAAGTTTTCTATGCGTGGCAATATGAAGTGCTCTTAAGTCGAATGTCTGTCTGCTGTCTAATAGTTTCTGTTTTTTTTAACGTGTTTTAGTGAAAGAAGATACTCTTCGTGACATGGTGTTTTATATGGGTGACAAAGTAGGCCTTGTTCACCAAATGCCTTTTACATGTGACAGACCCGGGTTTCCCTCAATTTTGGAGAAGGTGAGTGCCTTGTTTACTAAACCTTTTGCTTTTTGCTAAAGAATGCATTTGAGAATGAATTATAGACGTCAAAGTTTGGTTTTGGTCGGAGGTATTCAATATGCCTTCTCATGTTTGGGCAGGTTCTGTGTTTTCGTTTCCTGTCCAAAATAATTAATCTAGGACATGAAGCACGAGTTTGACCAGTTTTGTGTCATGTTTGATGATGATATGTTAGTATTGACATCAGCTAAGCTTTTAGAGTTAAGCATTAATCATTCATTCATGGGATGGAATGTGAGAGGAAACACCTGGTTGGACAGTGATTGTGTTATAATCGTACGTTCGTACGCTTTTACACATTTTCAAAATCCATCCTATGCTATTGATCAGATCAGTTCCGGGAAAAATGTGTCCCAGGATATAATATGCACCTGATCTATTGTAAGATTGTCTCTTAGAATTTCTAGAGCAGTGCAGTAAAATACGAACGTTAAGTTGGTTCATTGCTAGCTATGAGAGAAACTATAAAGCTTAAGGGAATTAGGCCGGCCAAATTTTTTTTTGCTCGTTTGAGTCGTTTGCTTGTTTTATGAGCAAGTGTGAATGAAGATTTGGACTTTGACGGAAATTTCAAATTTGTCACTTGGGTTGGTTTGAGCCCTGCTTAATGCACATATGGAATTGCGAAGTTTGGGTTTGGGCTCCTAATGTTTGATTAGATACAATATGAAATATGAATAGGTTGATTGATTAATGCAGGATAAATGAGTAGTGTAAAGTAAACTCAAGTTGAGTTGAGTTAGTTAAGAGCGGTCGAAAGAACTATTGATTTTTTTTTGTGCTCGAAAGGACGAAATTTTGGCGATGCAAGAACGGCACTCACTCTTTATATGGTACGAGCTACTGAGCTCGACGTCGGCATCAATGGTTAATATTGTACGACCTTACACACTTACAGTTCGGAATTTATGGCAACATTTGAAATGTGTCCCCGAAACCCTGACTTGTTCTTTTACCTCAATACCCGATTCCATAAAGAAGGCCAGAATGCGATTCACTTGGATTGAGTTGGATGCAAAGCAAAGTCGTTCATTTTGCACTTAACTTGAAAATGCTGTCATGGAATGATACATTCAAGTTGAATAATTTTTTGTCCTTTTTTTATATAGGTGTACTTTGGAACTTCCCATGCCCGGATTTACTTAGCAGCAGACTTTGTCGGCGTCAATTGTCCGACTGGCATGTCTTCGCTCCTCCGCAAACAACTACTTGATGATGTGAGATTTTTTACTATAAATTCTTGCAGTGTGAAAAATAATAGCATAAGTAGCAATGAAAAATAGCAATTTCAAAGTCAACAAATGAACATGCAAAAGCCATATTTTTTTTTTTGATTCGGTGTTGACCGTTGAATAACTTCAAACCTAAAACGTTTACAGAGTTTCCTTTATATTTTGGCTTTGGCGATTTTTTTGCTTTGAATTTTTGATGAACTTCGTACATACTTTCACTAGTCGACGAGTTTCGCAAGTTGGCATTGAACCAGTCATACGAGGGCAAAGAAATTTGACTTTCCTACGGAATTGGTTGACTAAGGTAGTTGGTAGGGTTTAGAATTGGTGAACTAGGAACTGTGTTTGTATCAATAACTGTCACCTTGAGTTAAATAATGGATGAAGCTAGGAAAGGCATGGCTTGATTTCTAGAGTTTAAGTCTACGAAATGTCTACTTTACTTACAATTGCTTTACCTCAAAACTCGTAAACAGGTTGGGGGGATCAAAGCATTTGGATGTTACCTGGCCGAAGACTACTTCTTTGCAAAATCGATTACCGATCGAGGTTGGAAATTATCCATATCTAGTCAGCCAGCCTGGCAAAATTCCGGTTTCTGTGATATACCATCTTTTCAAGCCCGAATTTCCAGGTAAAATAGTCGTTGATTTATTTGCGATTCTAACTACACGTGTCCTTCACTTTAACGAAACACGAAATGATAACGAATATTTAATGCTTGCAATACAAAACCGGAACGGATAATCGTTAGCTTCCATTGCAGACTACACCTTGGCTTATTTTCCTTTCGATGTGGCTAACTTTGTGCGGAAAATGATTCGTGCATCCTAATTAGGAAACTTCTAGAACTTCTACATGATGTAATGTATTGTTTAACGAATTGTATGAATTATTTCAGATGGACCAAGTTGCGGTTCGCCATGGTTCCTTTGACAATGTTTCTTGAGCCATTAGCAGAATGCATGCTTCTTGGAATCTGTGCTGCCTACGCCACTTGCGTGCTCTTTGGTTGGGACTACATTGTTGTCTTTCTTGTTCACTTGCTCATTTGGTGCATCTTTGATTGGTTCTTGCTTCGGTCTGTTCAAGTAAGTTTTACAAAAACAAAGACGTCAAAGTTTTCTCTCTGAAAACTGATTGAGTCATGAAAGTTGGGCTCTCACAAACTCTAAACAATTGAATTTGGCCAATTTTCTTGCATTTCTAATCTCACTATTTTTGATGAAACTTGCAGAATGGAAGCATGCCATTTACAAAGTTTGAGTTCGTACTGGGCTGGTTGTTCCGAGAAGTCACTGCACCATTTCTCTTCCTTCACGCCGCCTTCTCTCCCCAAATACAATGGCGGCAAGGTTTCTACAGGTTGAAGTGGGGCGGTCAGGTTGAAGTAATTCCTCCCAAAGTGAAGTTATGAATCCAATATTTTAGTTGTCCAAGTACCTAAGGTATTAGTTCCACAGACTGAACTTGTACCCACATTCAAAATTGTACAGTAAAATAGTACAAACTCTATCTGAACGTGTTCAAAATTGAATCATGCATGGAGGAAGCAGATGAGCGTAGCTGATACAATGGAATATCGATTGTCGAATTCTCCCTGCCTGGTTTAAAGTTGACTCAAAGTACGACTATTTCCCAATAAAAACCCACATTTACAATTTTCTAAAGACCCACAAACTGTTTGTAAAACACAAGCTTTTGCTTGTTTAAACCAAAAAATCAACTCAATTTTGATGCAATTTAGATATAATTCATTTTCAAGGGAGGAAGTCTTACTCTTAGGCACTTTACTCATGTAGTGTAATTAAAGCGTATCTAGTGTTAGTGCCTAAACTTACTGTCATGCCATGACCCATTAGAATTCTCCCCGCCGCACTACTGCGTTGTTAAAATTTAGAATTCTGAATTTGATTGTGATTTATACTAGCATTGGTATTAGTGACTATTCTAATTTAAGTCGATAGTGTGCCATGACGTTGGAAGGAGTTGCTGTGTTGCCACTTGCACTTCTTGTCCAACTGTGTTTTCAATTCATTTAGATACTCTTAGCTATAATAGTTCAAGCGTGAGAGAAAAGTTGGCACAACCACTCTCTAACTATCTGGAGTCTTCACGCTTGACTTAGTCTATTTAACAATTAGACGTATTTGAAGTAATGGAACTTAATTATGTCACCCTATTGTTATCAACTACGTGTGTACCGAGTGTTTTGCCTGCTGCGATTGCTGCTATTCCAATTTGACACTTGGATGAACCCAATTTCCACTTCTAACCTTTTGTCTATCCAAGCTAACCAAAAACTTCCTTGATATGACCTTTCCTGGTTTAGGGTAAATAAGATTTATACTTGTGCTGTACGTGTACTTGTGTTCGTACTGTTTTTGTAAGGAGAAAATGGACGAGTAGAAGTAATATATAGTCCAAGAAATCAAATGTAGTCCTTTAAACCAGGGTCCATGTTAATCGTAATACTCCTGCTCAGATGTTCTCATCTTTCCGCAGGCATTTGTTCTACTGATACTGGTATTGATACTAGTACGGGACACGAATTCCTCAATTCCTTGCAATAAACGTTCGATCATTATGAGCGTTCTTAGGATAACGATAAAAAATAAAGTAGTTCTGTAGGGTCCACAAGAAAAAACCAAGTATGTAGATTTCGTACCGTTCCAAGAGGAGGGACTTTAAAGGAAACGCTTTTGATGGGTTTTATATGGCGAAATGGAACACTAAAATGTTGTCCCAACTTTCGTGGGTAATGCGGGATTACGGAGTTAGTCAATACTTTATTGATTGACCGACGGGCTAACGTATGTGTTGGGGAGATTCGGGGCAGTGATTTTCTTCTAATAGCTTTTTGATATCTATGGGATCTGGAATTTCTTAAATTTGAAGCTAATCGAAATGGCTGGTACATTTCTCAACAGTTTGGTCTCGTTGTCTTTAATATTGCTTCACCTTTCAATTATTAAAACTTCAGGTAAGTGGCTGGGCAGAGGGACACGAGTCCAAGTCAGTTTCACATCTAGGAAGAACGGGGAGAAGCGATGAGACAGTATTATTCAGTTATTTAAAAAAGACCCTCAAGACTGTAAAAAAAATAATATTAAACTGTTGAGTCGAGAGAATTTCCAAGGATTTACACGTGACTTGATGAATGTCTCCCAAATTCCTCGTCCCTTCTTTAAGTATTCAGTCATTCACCCAAACCTGAGTCTTAATGCTATTCATTGTAAAATTTCTAGAGTGATGAGTCAAATTTTTTAGCTAAGCAATTGCGGAAGAGGATGAAATTAGAAATTAAGTGCTGTGAATGACAGAACTCTCAAAATTTGGGTTCATCTTTGTTTTTTGTAATCACACTCCTTGGTTGACACATGAGCTGAGCTAGCTTAATCTAAGTGCAAACAGATTTCATATTTATGTATTTTGTTGTGCATTATATTTTTGTTTGTTTGTTCTGTTTTGTCATCAACTATTTTGTTGTAATAATTGTGTACTACACATTATTTATATTGTTTACTGACCATTTAGTTGGTTGGCTGCATTTCACGCACGGCACGACTCTGCAGGGTCTCAAATTTACCTGGCAAAAACGAGTCGTCAAATTTGTGTCCTGTTATTTTTCAAAGATTTCATAATGAAGGTTATGTTAGGAACAAATTGTAAAAAACTATTACAAGATGTACCTTGTGCTCCTACTACTACTGCTACTACTACGATATATTTTGTTTGTATAATTTTTGTTGTTGTGGCTTCTTCCAAGAAGGAATCCATAATTGTGTTGTACGTACTATATTTCTAAGTCGGGTTTTTTTGATCTCATTCTAGTTGCATACATGCATGTAATGGACTAGAAAAATTTCTAGAAAAGTCTTGTCCGACGAACAATTTTAAATGTTGATTCAATTTCGTTCGACTCTTTAAAGAAAAAAGATATTATTCGTTTGTAGTTCCTGGTGAAATATGAAACAATTGTTAATAAAAGAGTGAAAGAAGGAGCCATTTTGAGTCATGTGTACACTTTTTTTGAATTTATTAAGTGCATTGCTTAACATCCTCAAATTTGGACAAGAATTTGATGTTAGAAAATTTCAAAGATGATGAAAAACGAGTTCCGAGCCTTCCGAGCGCCAGAGTAATTTCAATTTGATTGATTTTTTATTAGTCAAATTCTGTGAGTCCTTGTTCTGAATTTGCCAATTTATTTATGCGTGAGCCCAGACTTTTTTTGTGTGTGGCCTTGGACTAAAAAACTTGAAACTATTTTGATTTTAATTTTTAACTGATGTGTATGTTTTCTAACGACTGACGTGACAAACACGAGCATGCGGCATGCACGCAGCGCGGTCAAGAGCTTGGAATTTTTAAATATTGTCAAAAAAAGGTTAGATCATGTTAACATTCATTCGTTTAAAATTCAAACATCTGGATCCTGATCCTGCATCTCTAATTTCATCATTAAAAAAAATGAAGGCAAGGACACAACATTGGCTCTCTATCCTTTTCCCACTTTCCGGTTCTCCTCGCCATCCCTGCAATGCAATTCGTACCTGCAAAAATTATTAAAATTTTACGGATTTGCAAAATGATATAAAATGAATGACAGAAATTTGAAAAAAGTCAGTTTGTGTTAAGCGTCCTCCTCTAAACGACTGGCACAAACTTTTATACTAGTTGAGATATTACCAAAAATTTGCAAAAATGCTTTCCTTTTGGCAAATGTTGGATTTTTCTCTAGCAATCACTTTACTTGTTGGATACAGTAAGCTTCAGCTTTTCTCAAAAAGAAATTTTATCCTACAAAGTTTTTAGTATTCAAATTCTTGCACAACTTTGTTTTTGCAGGTTTTGCAAGTCCGCAAGGAATTTCTGCAGAAGCTGAAGCTGAAGATTTGATTGACAACGAATTTGTTCACGCCAACCGACCCGACTACTCCGGATTCTTTTTAGGAGACGATGAGTCTGGAGAATATGACGAAAGTTACAGCTATAGCCGAGACCCTAGAATCGTCAACGGGAGAAATGCCAGGCCAGGAGAATTTCCTCATCAAGTTGCAATACTTTTTCGAAATGGTCCAGTCTTCACTTACACTTGTGCTGGGTCAATTTATAATCGCAGATTTATTGTGACTGCTGCTCATTGTCTTCAAGGCGCAAATGACAGACCATTACCTGCATCAAGTTTAAGAGTTATTGCAGGACTCAATCAAGTCGGACTTGTAGTTCCGGCAAATTCCAAGGTTTTAATTCCTGTTTCGAATTCAACTGTGCATCCCCAATTTGGCACAAATTCAAATTCGATTATTACTAACGATATTGGCGTTATAGAACTTGCTGTACCTTTGAACTATTCAGCAAGTGTTCGAAAAATCCGTTTTGCTCAGGCCAGTGAAGCCGTTACTACTGGTAAATAAGCCTGAAATCCAATGATACAATTTCTGGAAAACCTATCGAGCAATTTTACGAATTTTGGCAAAAAAATTTTTTGAACTTTTTCAGCTGTCGCCGATGTGGTTGGATGGGGTCGAACGGAAGTTCATCTCCCGAGTGGTCAACCTTTGAATGAACAACCGCTTCAGAACCCATTGGTTCTAAGGACTGCAAGACTCAGAATTGTCCCGAGACAAATTTGCACAGTTCGATATTTCATTATCGTTCCAGACACACTTCTTTGCGTAGGCAGTGAAGGGCTCTTGGACACTCAAAGTGCCTGCTATGGAGATTCAGGCGGTCCTTTGATTTGCACTGCGCCAGGAGGTCAATATTTGTGCGGCATCGTATCGATTGGTCCAGGATGTGGGTTGAGACTTACTCCAGCATTCTATACAGATGTGAGCAAGTTCGCACCTTGGGTCACCAGAATTGCTGGAATCCAATACTAATTTGTATCAAAGTCGTTCCCATCTTGCACCTTGTGCAAAGTAGCGACACTAAATTATTTACAATAGTAGTGCTGATAGTTTCTGGAATTTTTGATGTAGTGTAATCTGTAAGGTGTAAGAAATAAACATTTCTAACCAAACTAAATCGACATTTTTGGCTACCTATTTCTGATTGCTGTTACATAATTTGGCTTTGCAACATTTTCAATTCATTGCAGACCTGCACAATTGTATCATATTGTTGAGCAACGCTTCAAATTTTACTAATTTAGTATAAGAATGTGAAATTTGAAGAAGAAAGTGCATTTCGAAATATTTTCAAGTTTTTGACGTTTAATTATTGCGAATTCTGATCAATTTTGAGAAACTCCTTAGTTTTGATTCCTATCCAAATGCTCCAAGCAATACTTGGAAAAATTGGCTTGTCTCGTGATTGTTTTTCTTCTTGCAGTACGCCAATTAAGTCATCGTTATAATTAAACTCTTGGCAAATTTGTACAAAAACAATTACTATTTTTTGATGAGTTTAGCAATAAATTTTCAAGTTTACAATTTATGACGACAATTAGTAGCTTGTTGACCTGCGGATCCCGTACCGTCCGGCGAGGGCATGGCATGACTTATCTACATATATGCTTGTATTATTTCAGATAAGACCTAAGTGTTCCCAGCCCAGCCTCAGCGCCCAGCCCATTGCACTGTAATTGAATTAAATTCCTTGCACTTAATTGCAATTAAAAAAATCCCCCAAAATTTGGAATTTGGAATGCAATGAATTCTACTTCCACTAAACAAAAAGTACTGCAAAAGAAAACCAGCGTAAAATATATTAGCGGCGGTAACCGTGCGAAATGGAGTGCAGCAGTTCTAAGCCAAATTGGGCTGTATATGTGGGGTCGGGTGGATTGTGTGATTGCATCAGCCTTGGAGCCCAACTTTTTTGAGCATTACAAAAAAACTAGACTCTCACCGACCTAAACTTCTCATTCAACCAAAAGCAAGCAACAAATAACAATATACAGAAAAGTGTTCCGTTTTTTAAAAAACTGCTCAAAAATGTCTTCAGCCAGTGCCTAGAGTGGCCACGAAACAGCATCTTTACCCCAAAATGGGTCTCTAAACTACACCTATACACCAGAACAACAACGCACTTACACGTGCGCATCGCTACACAGTACATCATGGCGTAAGTTGAATCAAACTTTTAATAGCATTCTTTTTTGGAAACGGTTAAAAAAAAGAGCCATTGGTTAGACAATAGACCACGAGATTTTTCTGACTGTGCATGAGGTGACCACATGCAGGCCGAGCCATGCGGCCGGATTTGAAAATGGCGTCGAGTCGGAGTCAGCAACTATCGTTCATATTCTAGAAAATCCTAAAAATCCAACAAGATCTCGATCTCAGGATTCGCGCTTTCATAAAAATGTATGAATTTCAGGCAGAAACGAATGAAAACGCAGTAAGAATGAATTTAATTCCAGTCAATATGCTTGCCAAAAGAAAGGCATTTTGTCGAAGGACGTAGTAGTCAATATTTTCATATGGACATTTTTAATATATCTGCATTTTCTTCATAGATACATACATTCTCGTCGTAACTGTTTAGTGTGTGCATGCTGTAAATGTGGAGTAGAGCCAAAAAAGAAAAGGGTTATGCAGTCTGTTCATGTTCATGTTCTGCGTGATAATGTGATGATCTTTTAGCATATAGTTCGACCCCCTGGCCTGATCGCAGCCCCCCATATTCGTGCCAGTGGCTAGAATCGAAATCGATGTCATAGTATGCGTATGCATAGTCATCGTAGTAAAGTGTAAATAGTTAGTTGACTATGGTATCAATGGTATGGTATGGTAGGTGTTGAGTAAGTAAGGATTCCGAGCAAACTCGTTCTTTTACGTATGTACTGGCAGTACTCAGTACTCAGTACTGATGGTGTTAAATTAAATTGATGAATGTTCATGCATGTGACGTCCGAGTGATCAATGGGGTGCGTCATCCCATTTCCACTTTGACTCGGACTCGACTTGCATTGCATTCTTTCACAATAATATTATTATCGCAGGTTTGATGATAAATGTGGTCGAGTCCTGGGGTGGACACTATTGTATAGGTGGTTGTAGTTTCCAAAGAATTTTTTAACGTTCATTTCATAGGGACAGGGTTTTGGGGATTTTTGATTTGGATAGTAGATGGTTAATGAGCAAGCGTCCGAGAAGATTCGATAGTTGGACTTCTGAGAAAATGAGTCAAAGAGTGGATACTGAGATCGATGAAACTTAAAACGCAATTAAAACCTGCTCCACGATCATTGATCATACTGATGGTTTGGCTATTCTAGTTTTTTTTAATATAACGATACGATGCTTACTTTTATATGGTGAGTGCAGAGCAGATCTGTAGCATGATGAATGTGTGTGTTATTATGTTATTAACCTGAGCAAGAATTTCTTAGAATTTTTTGTGGACAGTGCCAAAGTTCGATTCGTTTGATTTGATATTGCGCTTCAGTTTTGTTTAACTCTTTTTGTTGAGGTATCCCATCAAGGCTGCGCTGGGCGGGGGCAGCTATGCAAATCTAGGAAAAGGCTTTTTCCCATTTTCGACTGTAACAATCGAGACTTGTTATGCACCTTTGTTTCACATGATCTGCCTGAAATTAGGGGACACTCTGTTCTGTGGTGGCAAATCGTCAAAATTATGTAGACGTACAACCCAAATCTAAATCAAATTCAAATTTGCACAACTTTAATACAATTGTCACAGGAATTGCCATTTATTTAAACCTGATCTGGTCCTCCTCAAGGGCCTAGCCAAGGCTGGTCAAGAATTACGAACAATTGATATTTGGAGCACATCGGAAGTGTCCATTGTCAAAAGAGAAAGTATAGGAATTAGAGTGCAGCATTTGTGCTTGTCAGCATCAATTCCGCAATAATTATTACACTATACTCTAGGACACTCAAATTGAATAATTTTGCATACAATTTGGAATGGGCGGGGAAGAGAATGAATATTGCCTACCTGCCTGTTTGGGAATATTTATTTAATATTTTGGCACTTTATGTGCATTTATATTATTAACGAAAGCTGGGGTTGAGTGGTGGCAACTGTGGCAAGCCGTACTTTTCCAAAACTGATCATTCGCTGTTGAAGAGTCTGCCCTTAAATTGAATTTGAAAGATGAGAAGGTCAATCTCTGAGGTCATGTCTCGTGAGGTTCGTCACGTAGCTAGTAGCATCGAACTGGATGGAATTGGATCCTGGATTGCAGTTTTAATTTTAGTGGGATAGAATAGAATGCACTGTTAAATTAGAAAATTGGCCCCTACATTGTCGTCAATCAATGGAATCATGTGACGGAATTGATCACAAGTTTTCATTTCATTTTGTTTCACTGCACATTTTCTTATGCATCCTGACCCAAAGTTATTGGCATTAGAATGAGGATCGATATTTATGAAACAATTTCGAATTGCATCAGTTTTTTGACGATAATGCTAAATTTATCGTGGAGTTGTCTGGCCGATTATCCCTCGTTGCACGTGACAGTCACGTTTTTGCCAATCCTCCAACACGCCTTCAATTTTTTTCGATTAATGTGCTCTTACAATTTGCATTTGGTAAACTTAGGAATGGCTGAATGTTTCCGTTTTGCCTAGACCCTGACCGCGTGTTCAATTTACGTTTTGAACTGAATCCGATTCATTTTAAATTTTCATATGACAGCTTGCAAAGATTTAAGAAATAGATCGTAACGTAACTACACAGAATTAATTACAAGTCCTTAGTCCAAAGGGCAGACCATCTGATCTTTGACATGGGGGGTTGACAATATTGCAAACTGGAGAGTCAGCTGCCTCTGGCTCTCTATCACGATCATTTATGTACTTTGCAAATTCGACAGATTTTTTGTTATGTAAACTTATTCCTGTCCCGTCTCATATTTACTCACAGTTGAGAAGATCCAAGTCCAATCATTGTCTTGCACAAGTTTACATCTTAGGGATAACTTAAAGTACTAAAAATAGAATCTCTGCGACTGCAAAGTTTGATCTGGTCTGAAATTAGCTAGTCCTAATGTTTCATTCATTAGTCACTGTATTAGACAAGCAATTAGGTAAAATTGTCCACTCGACAATTTTCCATTGTTCAGAATTATGGGGAACACGGAGTTCACGGGTGTGCGTGCTGATTACAATCAGTTCAATTGGACAAGAATATTAAGTGGTTGGCCAACGTCCACCACTTTTGCAATTTCGGCAGGCGGCACAACACTTGAGGTAAAAAATATCTGCTTATGTCATTAAATCCTTTGTCATCTTTTTGCATACTCGGCTGTTCTTTGACGCCATTTGCCGGGTGGCATTTTTCAGCTCAACTCAAGCGGAAAGATGTATTTACTGTGGGAATCTTGTAAACATTTTTTGCGAAACTGATTTTGCTGTTGCGGAAGGATGAGTCATCCGATTCCGAGTTGTGCGATGCGAGCAGTTACGTTTGTTGTAGCACGACGTTTGCAAAATGTGAATCGATCGGCCTGCAATTCTCCAGAATGTCCACGTAGAGTAGTGACTCATCCGGAATTCCTTTGATTTTGCGAATGTGCGTTTGTAAATATCCATATAATTTAGACCGGACGCCCTCTGAACGTCGGTTTGGTATTGGTTAAAGTAACGTTACATAATAGTTGGTTTGCAAATTTTCATTTGCTACTTTATTTGGTTCAAAAATCAGCTGGACTTCAAACGGGTCTGCAGTCCGCTTTACGTGGAGGCTTACGATTAGTATGAGTTTATGCCATTGTTGTGGATGCTTGATGATTCCTCGTCAAAGATTATTTTGGAAAAATGACTTCTTTAATTTTCAGTAATTTCTGCAAAAGTTATTGCGCGGAATGAGAATATGAGATCTTGTTTGGATTCTTTGGAATAACTCGATGAGCATTAATTGAAATGATTTGCTTGTATTAAAATGGATATTTATGCTAATTTCAGGTCCCTACATTCAAGCGAACATCTACTACACCCTATCCAGGGAAATATTGAAATTAGTAACACCAATCTACGATCGATTCAAAACACTATTGAAATTAACAACTCTCGATTGAACCAAAACATTGAAGAACAATCATCGCAGAGCGACGTTGAGCTTGAATTGATTTTTGCACACGAGCAACAACTACTACAACAACAATTCGAGCAGCGGCAACACAGCCATGGAGTCGTCAATGGCTTCTTGGCAGGTCAGTAATTCTGGGCTGCATTGCATGGATGCTGTTTTTTAACCTAAGGCTCTGCCTACTCCGCTGGACTTATGAGAGATGGATTTTGTATTTGTTTTTAAATGGTGTTCTGTTTGAAATTTTAGTTCGAGAACTTCTCGACTGCTGAACTCAGTCCCCCCATTTCACCCCATGCACCTCTATCCCCATCCCTTTACAATAGCGGCAACGGAGGCATCAGCCCCAACTACTCAACATCCGGCAAAGATGTTTTTCTCAAACCATTTTACAATCAAACTGTTGGGCCCAGTCGGGCTCAAACGACTCCAACTCAGCTAAATGAGTTGGGACATTTTAGCCCGCAATCGGAAGAAAATGGTAAGTTTTAATTTAATTCCGCATTGAACCAAAATGTTTACAAGAATTAACAATAGCGTTATTTCGGATATTCAGACTTTAGCCTGGGATGGAGCGAAGAGTCTATCAATTTGGGACTCTTTTCTGAACTCTCTGAGCTTGACTACGTACCACCAGCAACTCCAGTCTCTCATGAATTCTCAAACCAGCTAAGCGTCTCACAGTTTTCTGAAGTTAGTTCCGTACTCCCAACAAGTCCAATCCAACAACAGCAGACGGAGTTCCCTCCAGTAATCTTTGACCAATTGTACGCGGCCGAGTTCCAAGCCATTCTTGAATCTCTTCCAGCTAATTTAGTAAGCACGAGTGATGAAGACTTTAATGATCTTATTTCTATCGTTGACAACCCCACCAACCTGCTCCAAGAGACTCAACATATTACCAACTTCGCCGCCTACGCTGCAACCAACATCAACAGTAGTCAGAATTTTATGGAAGTAGATTTCAATGGGGCGAACTATTCAGGAGTAGGAGTAATTGGCTTGGATGGGAATGTTAGTAACCAAACCGGAAGTATTTTGTATCCACCGATTGCTATTGCTGACTATGCCATGGAGGCAATTCCAAACTTTGAGGTCTCTGATCAGGCCTTGGACGCGAACTCTGATGCCGCCGAGAAAATGCTCGACGCTCTTCTCTTGGGAAATCTCACCGAGGCCCAATCCTACTTACCAACTCTTCAGAGTTTCCCAATTGAGAGCCCAATCGTCATTAGCACGAACATGATCGAACCAGCAACAGTGCAAGTCAACGTTGTTGTCAAAAAAGAACAGGCAAAACCAAAATCAGGAGGACGGTAAGCCAAGTTAACATAATAAAATTATAAGAATAGTTCACAGTCTTGAACAACAAGATTTTTAACGTTCTATTCGAACAGGATCTTAATTTTTGGATTTATTTTTATTTCAGACGAGCTAAAGCTGCTGAAAGAAAACGGCTAGGGGGGTTGAATAGCGTTCTGGACAAATCACTCCGTAAAAAAGAACAAAATAAAACGGCAGCCACTCGCTACAGACAGAAAAAGAAATTAGAGAGCGTAGTCACGAGTGAGGTGGAGAACGATATGCAAAAGGCAAATGATATTCTTCAGGGACAGGCTAATGATTTGGCTCGACAAGTTTCAATTGTTAAACAGCTTTTGCGTGACATTATGACCGCAAAAAAAGCAACTCAGATGAAAAAACGTTTACATTAAGCTAATGAAAAGGGACGGGGATTATTTTAGGTTTTTAGTTTTCACTATCTACTTACATAACTATTTACATAGAGGTGCAGGTGAAATGAAGTGACCGAGTTTAGTCCCTTCGATTTCATTGCAGACAGTCGAATCAATTCTCTCTAGAATTTGTGAAGCACTTTTTGTTTCTCTGACTAAAGGTGCTGATTATGATAATTATTCAGACTAGGATTGATTCAACGACTCTGCAATTTCTCTTATTATTTTTGTACCGAAAGGTGTTTCCAGTACTAAGTTTAGAAATGCTTGAAAACGCACGCAAACCTTCTAACTATAAATTTACATCATGTCGTCAAACTTGAGACTAATGTACTGAAATCTTATCGAATCAACATCTCTGCGATAAATTTCGTCGTACTTAGTCTTAAGTTTTTTTTCATTTTGTAATCTCTAAAAGATAAGGTGACCCAAATTGTTTAGATTTTACAATTCAGTCGTATTAAAAATTATATGAATGACTAACACAAAACAAAACACTTTCAACATGTCATTTTTCTTTCAAACCACTACTACTACTAGGCGACTATTGTATTAGTTTATTGCTTACAAAATTGGAACATTAGAAATTATTTCTTTGGATTTTAAAATTCTGTATGAAGGAGGTGAAATAAACTTTGGATTTTGAATTTTTGCGTGAACCGACTTGTGTTTTGTGTGATTTAATTTTGTTCATGATCTGCAAATTCAATTTATGCTAGGACTAGGGTCCGA
>JAQGCM010001062.1:0-17806 GCA_034699705.1 Hymenaphorura dentifera
ACAGAACCAGTTACCAGTCACCAGTACGGTCCATATTACATGTTGTACTTTGTACTGCTTGCTAAACTTTACTTTGGCTGGGGACATTTCTGGTATGGCATTTTTGGCGGTTGGCATATTTTAGCATTTTTGGGCGTTACATAGTTTGGCATTTTTGGCGGTTGGCATATATTGGCATTTTGCTCCAAGCGAAAGCTAATTACTTGTAGCAAATTTGAATTTGCTTCAAGCAAAAATTGGAAACACTTTCTTTATCGCCACATGTAATCGAAAGTGTTTTCTGGATCATTACCACTATTTTTCGGCACTTTTTAACTCCTGCATGAAACTGGAATCGCCTTTAAACAAATTTCAAGTTTCAGCTTTATTCAATTGACAACATGGCCTATTTAATTTTAACATTAAAATCACAACCAGTACGAAACTGTTCTCCCTTAACACAATTATTTAAAATTAAAGCTCTGTCCTCGATCTAAACTAAAATACCTAATTAAAAACTTAACTAACAAAACGAAAGGAACTGGAAGAGCATTTTTGAACGCTGCAAGAATTTGGAAACGCTACCCTGACTAATTACAGCATTGCGTGGCACGGTTCCCATTCGATGTGAGGGTATAGATAGTACGAACATTAGCAAGCGTCTTGTATCCTTAATATGTGCTATGCGTAAATAAATCATTGCCTTCCATGCTGTACATCTACATACGTTTCACGGAATCTTTCAATGCTATTATTTACTCAAACTTCAATAATCAAATAAAATTTTGGTTATCAATTTCATTATCACTACTCTCTAGAAACACTCTTTCTATAGACATAATTCGCAAGTCTCGTTCTATTTTTGTACGGAAATAAACTCTGGTCAAAGCATTCCTTCGTTTTTAATGTCGCTGGCGTGTTTTTGGGATTCATGGGCTTGACCCCGGTGCTGGTCACTGACCAGAGTCACGTGATGTTGATGCCCTTGACTGCCTTGCAAATGATTGGCAGCAGGTAAACTGTTCCCTAACTCTGGGCCCCTTGTATTAGTACCACTCTTTTCGTCGTCACGCAATTGGCTCGATTTGGTGCTACTTCCAGTTCCGGTATCGGGTCTACTGGTGGTATAACTTTGATTGTGGCTGTGGTGCCCATGATGACCACGACCGTGACCATGATGATGGCCATGATGGCCACGTGGTTGGCTAGTTGTCAGATTTGGTTCACTCTCATCGTTAGTACCATAGTCCGGATGACAAGGACAGGTTGCATTCAAGTTCCTTTCAAGTTTGTAGCGATATCTAAGGTTGTAATGAGCCTTGCGAGCAGATCTGTCCAGAGCTCTTGCAGCCTCAATGCAGAGCCGATCCATGTCACCATCTCCTCCGTGCTGCAAATCGGTTATTGCACAAGAGAAAATTTCGTGTTCCAGATGCCAAACCCTGACTCGATTGACGTGGTAGTACGGTTTGAGAACAGGTTCGCCGCCGACTTTCTTTAGAGCCTCTGCGTAATTAAATTTAGTAATAATTTTCTAAATCGAGCCAACTATTAGAAAGGATGCAAAACTTATTGAATTACTCATCAATCCTTCAAAGCGTTCAGTGCGATAGTCTAGGATTCCGAGATTCGAGTACGGCCCGTAAGTGATCGTGACCTTCCTTGAGATCAAAAAGAATATTCCCTTCTGAGACCCAGATCCGCGTTGACTGCCACTTAGGAAACGAATTTTGGAACTTTTGGATTCATTCGAGTGTCCAGATTTTTGAGTCACATTTGACACACTCGCCGATGCCACTTTCAAAGTCATTTGAGACATTCTTGGCAGTTTTAACTACGCTGGATGAAAAACAAACTTCAAGGCAGGAGATAATACTGTAAAGTTAGTTCTGATTAAAAAATCTGGTTCTACCCTATATTGCCGAACAAAATAATTCCTAGAAATATTGTGTTTGAAGTCTCAATGGCGTTAATTAACTATTGGTTATAATTTGTATACAAATGTATCGCACGATCTTAGGTTTCGTTTCCCAGGAAGTATGATTTGAATTTGAATGAGGGTTTTGGGAATTTGGCTAGTCTGGCCCTGCCTGACCGCCACCGTAGCTAGTCGGACTTCAATTTCGATAATTTACAGCAAATTCGCACAGATTATTTGAGAAATATATTCTTACAAGTTGGTGAAATTAGAATCAGATTAAAGGCATGATGAGACATGCATAATTTCTTAATGGAAACTGTTCAGCAAATAAAAGAGATATAATCAAAGGTATCGTCTTAGGCAAGGATAATTCACGTAATGCTTGGTGGTTGACCTATCACCTAGCATTTATCCTTTTCCTTGGTGTAAATGCCTTGAGTAACTCTAGGGAAATCGAGAAATTTTTAATTGTAATTGCTGGATGCACTGGAAATAAAGATGGCTTCACAAAAGGATTACGTACTTTAATTTTTATGTATCCAACTCATCTGACTCGTCATCGTCTGAAAATATAATTGTACACAATGTAAATTCAATCTATTATTGGACTTGAGATTTTTACAAATGTGTTACATTAAAGAGAAAGTTGAAAGGGACCGGTGGCAACTCTGTTCATGAAGAATCAATATTTATCAAAATAACAGAGATTTCCGTTTTTTTTACTTCTTGCAGGGTCTACAATGTAGAAATGAGAAAAAACCAATACACGACAATGAGTTCGAATGAGTGCTTTTCAATTTATTTTGGACGAGTGCCCAAATTCTGCATGCTCCCGAAGATGTGATGTGAAGATGTGATTATATGATGTGAGCTGAAGGAGTGTTTTGTGTGTTTTAATTTTTCTACTCGCCCGTCATCATCTCCATGAACTCTGAAATATATAATATTTATGCATAAATATTACGCCTACACAACACTCATGCACTCTTTTAATGTGGAAATTGCAAAAATGCAGATTAGCCTGGCAATCTGGAATGTGTTCTCACACCTACCGCAACTCAACTCAAGGGAATTCAGCTGCTTTAGTTCAAAATCCAAATTATGGGTTTTGCAAATTCAAATTGAAACTTAATCGAGAAGTCGTCTCATTCGTACACTTGAACTAGAGGAAACAAAATTGTGAAGTAGAAATAAGAAAGTTGTAGATACCGTCAAAGTCGACAGTTCCTGAGCCATCTGTATCAATTTCAGCAATGATTCCGTCCAAATCTTCTGGCCCCAATTTGTCATCCAAAGCTTTTAAGATTTCCCGAAGCGTTCCAGTCGTGATGTACCCATTTCCTAAGGACCACCCAGAGCACGTATAATGCATTTACTAGGTTGCATCGTAAATAATTTTGTCCAAAGTTAACGCTTAGATGAGATACGCAGAATATTCACCTTCTCGGTCATACAATCTAAAGGCTTCCTTTAACTCTTCTTGCATGGCTTCAGCGTCTTCTTCCTCCAGGAAATGTCCAGCAATTGCTGAGAACGCATCGAAATTTAACCTCCCGGTTCCTAAACCGTGACGTTTAAAAAAGAAAAACGTGTGAATACAAGAGAGAAAACATCAAATGGGGCACGAGCTGAAGGTGATATTAGATTTAGTTAAGGGGGAAATGAATTTCACACATTGGTTAATCTTATTTTATCATTGGCTGAGGTCCAAATTGTCTATGATGAATGAAGTTGGCCTCCATGCCGTATCATTCCATTCTATCTGAAATCTGAACCCGCACAAGTTTAGCAAAGACTAGGGCTAAGACTGTGACAGGGCAGGGCCTGGCGCCAAGTGCTAAACCTCATTTCACCTATATACATTCAATAGACTCTACTTGGCTCAACCGCTGAACCCTGAACCGAAATGAAGGCCAAAAATGAGAACAGTTCCAAGTGCTAATCGTTTCACTCAAAGATAAAGCGAGAGCAAAACGTGTGAAAGTGGAATGAATACCTTCCGGATCATTTTCGTGCATTAGGGCTTGCAACTCTTCATCGTCAAACGTGTGTCCAATGGTATTTAGAATTGTGGAAATTTTGGCTGATTCAATGAATCCTGTCTTCCCTTGGTCAAACATTTGGAAAGCCTTGAGGAGCACTGAAAACGATTATCAATTTTATCAAATTTTTCACTAAACGCTAAGGACTTCGAACTATCTTTTTGTATTTTTAACTTACTAGCTTGTTTCTCATCGTCTGCCTAAATTTAAGACAAACAAAAATGATTATCAATCTGAGCATTTAATTCTACCGGCTTTTATGAAGCCAACCGAACCGGTTAAATTATCTCAGTTCATTTACTTTGTTCGCCACTTTAAAAAAATTAAACGCCTACAAGATGGACACAATAGTGAAAGTAGTGAAAGTCAAAGTCACACAAACTTTTTTCTGCTTTCACTTTTGAGAGTTTGTTGATTGCGAGCACCTGGCAGAACATTGCAGTCAAACAATTTCACCACGCGCTTTGCATATTTTACCAAATATTACTGAAGTCGTATTCAAAACGATTCTAGAAATCCAAAACAAATATATGTATGTACGAAGGACGTTAAGTATCATTTTTCACTTCTCTGTATTGATTCCTTTGGCTCTTCCTGCTATAAATATTCCATTGTTTCAGAGAACAAATTAAAAAAATATATAACTTTAATTTTAGCAAACGTGTTGCTAATTTCTCAACAAGACTAATATTTTACCGCTTGATGCACTCTGAAATATTAACCTTTCTAATTAAGTAACGTCATGGACTTTTACACATTGAAATTCTCAAAATGAAATTTTGATTCTTCTTAAATAACTGAATTCTTCACAGGTGATTTGTCCAAGCCCGATGCGAAAATCTTAAGGGCTATTTGTGAGCCATTTCCGACAAGTGTGGCCAAATTTTCTTAGGTCCTTCTTTATAATATTCTGCGTTAACTTGTCCACACAACTCGAACACAAAACACAACTCGACAGGTTGTGTTTTGTCGTTTTACTAGCTTTCACTCAAATATTTCTTTCGATGATTAAACATTAAAATGAAATGCATTTCACTTATTCTAAGGCCTACATTTTTGAAAACAGAAAAATTCAAAAGAAAATTACCATTGCGAAAAATAAAATCCAAGAAAGAGTCCAAGGAGGAAAAACTTGCAAGACTAACTTCGGAGAGAATATTTGGCTCAAGAGATATTTTTGTGTGATGATCAACTCATAAGTGGGTTTCACGGGGAGAGTGGCTAAGCTAGAGACTGACTATCTCCTATTTGCCGGCACAGCAAATCCTCCTAACAGCTAAAGTTCGATAAATGCCAACTCGTGAAGATCCGTTGTGACAAGAGTCAGTTTTTTCATCTCTTCTATGGAATGAGTCAACTAGAGCGAGAATTTCTCGGTTCCAACCTCTATTATAATGTCAAGCTAGATAAGACGCTCCGAGTCTTAACTGAGTGGTTTAGGAAATACCCGGGTATCTCGTGGCCATCGGGTAACAGTAACAGCAAATGCAAATGGAATTTGTTCTCCTCAACGACTAGACTTCAGCAGTGGTAGAACTGCGGGGGAGACATGCTGAATCCTAAAATCTCTAAACTCAAATCCACTGCAGTGCAATGACGGAATGCAGTTTATGCTCTTAAATTCATTGCAATTTCGACGAATGCAAGTCTAATGAATGTCTTAGCACAATGCGAGGAAGTCAAAATAACAAATTAATCTTGCTGAGGGCCTCGGAAAAGAAAATAACTACTTCGGAAAATCCTGTCATCAATCTTACCCAGGCGTTCAGTTCGATGAACAACTTAATTGGAAAATTTGCATTTGTTGGAGAGATACATCCCCTTACGAAACTGAATTCTGGAAGCGCTGCGGCTCACAAGTGCACGGTTTTGTTTGAGTGAAGGTGTGACCGCATATTATTAGCGACTGCTTTCTTTATCTATTCATTCCATATGACTAGTTTTGGAACACATTCATTACGGTTTCCAGGTTCTAAAAGTTACGTCGTTAGGTGCAAGTTGTGGTGTTCATTTGCATTGCATTTGCAATACTTTCTGCGAGTGAGCCTGAGTTGTCTTCTTGTCTTGACTGAATCCATGTCGAAATACATATTCCAAAAATTCATTCCATTCCAATATCCCGTCCCGTGTTTTTCGCATTAATGAGTAGTCGAAGTCAAAGTAGCTTTTTTGCCTGAGTGCTTAGAAAATAGTAGTTCGTATCTATTATTAGGTCTCACGGGTGACGTTCTGATCTCCGTTTTGGCACCTTTGGAAAACTATGTAGCCAGTCAACAGCTCATGCTACACTTGATACACATTTGTGTTATGCACTACCTCCCAAAAAGTTCCAATCTCGAATCCCAGCTTACTTAACATTCCAGCCTAGATTACTTATGATTTTCAATTTAGCTTTCTTCATAAATCATCTCTGTAAAACTACCGGGGATGATTTAATGAACCTGCAATTAAACCCATCAAAAGAATTTTATAGATCAGTACGAATCTAAAGATTTCATTTTTAGTCGTAGCAAATAAGGTAGGACGCTGCAGATATGTCTTGAGAACGCTTTTGTTTCAGTTTCTGCTTCGTGATCAAGGGTTTTAGGAATTTTGCAAGCCGCAAACATTTTTCAAATGCTTTGCGTGTGCACTGTTGTGCACAATCGCAATAACATTTAGTTGTGACAATTTTCCAAATTCCTTGTCGAATGCCAAGGAGTCATCAGGATCATGTATTGAACTTATTTTTAAGATTCGCCGTTCAGGGCACATTGCGCACGTTTCTACCGAGTGGAAAGTGGATAGGCTTGCTTGACTTGTAAATTGTGATTCCTTTTGTCACAATTCGCAAATTCTTCCCTTTTTCTTTAATTTATCAACCAGATTCCGTTCCAAGATTTTTCATGCTTGGGTATCATCAAGATGTGGAAACAGTTGGTGTCACTCGTGTCGTAATTTAACGACTTGACTTAAGCAAGTACCACTACTGTATCTTCTCCTCTAGTTTACTCAAAAAGCTTTGCCAAGGACCCACGCACGCTTGAAATTGTTTAAAGAATTCAAAGTCTAGCCAGACAAATGTTTCGTTTAGATTTTATACAACCACAATGTTTCAAAAAACCTGATGCAAATGCAACTCTGAAATAATGTGGATTTCGCACATACTTTCGTCAATGAAAGTTTCGCACTTAAGTAATAACACTTGCTGTACAAATTCGCCTTTTTAATTCACTACTTTATTGCCGAGTGCATGACGTACTCAATGAGGCACAAAATAAAATTTAAATTCCAAATTCCATACAATTTACAAAGCGGCGTAACTTTGTGAAATGGATAAGTGAACCCGTTTAGTACAGACAGCAGACGTTCAAGTCCATATTCCATAATATGGTTTTGGCACGTCTTAGCTCATATTCATGGTCTGGCAAGTCAGGAACAAAGAACATGTCTGTTGGCCAAATTTGGTTGGTGATGAGATGTGTAATTAAGGCAAAGTAGTTTTCATTCATGTAGCATTTTATTAAATTCCCATTCCCATTCGTCAGTTAAATCTCGTCTTGCAGTATTGCTAGCCAATTGGAATTGAAAAGCGCATAATTCCTGTTTACAATAAACCCCGTACCGTACCACAATGAACTATTCAACGGTCCTTGCCGCAGTTATTCGTAACATTAAACTTGTGAAATATCATCTAGAAAATAAACAAATGACTGAAATCCTTAAATATATACAAACCGAACGGGTCGTACGTCGTGCCAAGTCCACAGAACTTTGAAAAGAGACTGAGTCAAAATGAATAGAAATAAATAACAAAAATAGAACAATACTACACTCATCAGGATGTAGTAACAGCAGCGAACGAGCGAAGTCCTTGCCTCATGCTCATCACACTACAATACCATGTCTCCACGCATAGAATAGAAAGACTAGACCTATTTCTAAAAGTTTTTCTAACCAAACAATACTTGTGGCATCAAAGAAGTTCGATGCCAACCGCTCTCAATGCTTCTGTACTCCAGAGCGGGTATTCCTTGCTCGGGTACATTCCCAACATGAAGTCTTGCACAAAAATGGGAAAACGTCCTTCCTTGATACTCTCTCGTATGCACTTCATGAGTCTCATCTGATGGGATACAAAGATACCGAAATAGAATTTTGTTGAAGATGAACTCACTCTCGACACACTCATCTAACTTCCATTAAGGAGTCTAATTATGAAATTACTTATGACTTACTTGAAAAGCAACGTTATGGACTGTGAGCAAGTGACAAGACACGGTTTCATGTGTCGCGATGCCATGAAGATAAGCTTTCGTAAATGTTTTGCAAGTAGAGCAGCTACAGTCCTTGTCGATTGGGGTATAGTCATTCTTGTACTTCTTTTGCTTCAAGCTGATTTGCCCACTAAAAAGTAAGGCACAACCGAACCTCTAAAACCAAACAGCATTAACATTTAATTTTGAAACTGAAGAAATAAAACTGAATGAAACAAGAAAATATAATCGTTCGATTAACTTTTGCTTACCGCTGTACGAGTTGGAAAGACGCAGTCAAACATATCGCATCCTAAAGCACTACACACTACAAGATCTTCCGCAAATCCGACCCCCATTAGGTAAACCGGTTTATGTTTAGGCAATATATTTGTTGAAATGTGGACCATTCTCCAAAGATCATCTTTCGCTTCGCCACCGCTAAAATATTAAATTCTTTATCTTCAAACACAACAACACAAATGAGATTTCACAATTTCACCCTTCTAGCAGAATTTACCTGAGACCACCGATCGCGAATCCTGGAGTATCGCGCTTAATTAGCTCCTCAGCACACTGCTTCCTTAAAACTGGGTCCAGTCCTCCTTGGACAATTGGAAATAGATTTTGTTTATGGGGATATTTGTGCGCAGCTATACATCTGTCTAACCAACGTATTGTCCTACGTGAAAAATACAAATAGTTTTACATCAACCAAACTGCAAACATACACAGCAAAAACCATTGTGTGAATATCAACTAGAGAGTAATTCAAATTACCTCTCCATGGCTTCCCTAACTCGATCCCCAGTTGTGACGGAAGAGACAACGTCGTCTAATTGCATAATTATATCCGCACCTATACTATTTTGAATGTTGATCGATTCTTCCGGTGTCAGCATACACACAGAATCATCATATGGACTTTTAAACTTTACTCCTTCCTCTGTAATTTCTGCCAGTTGTAGCAACGAAACCATTTGAAATCCGCCAGAATCGGTTAGGAGTGGATGCTTCCAATTCATGAAATTATGAAGGCCTCCCACGCTTTCTAAAAGCTTGTGGCCCTGAAATGATAGAAACAGTACTTAATTACGAAAACGTCTGCATGAAATACAGCGTCTAATTCGCTGCTAAATATGGTGGCCTGATAAGACAGCCGAACTACTAAAATTACCTGCACTGTTAACATTGTTCTGTACTTACCGGTCGGTTACCCAGATGGTACGTGTTTCCCAAAATCAAATTGCAGTCTAGTTTTTCCAACTGTTCCGGAAGTAGTCCTTTGAGTGTACCCTAATATTATCGAACCCAAAAACAATAAATTATTGTCCTAATTTTGTAAAGCAAGAATTAAGCCACGAGCTTTGACACAGTTATTATGACACTAACTTTAACTTTACCTGAGTTCCGACGGGCATGAAGACCGGAGTTTCAACTGAACCGTGCGGAAGGGTCATGATACTTGTCCTTGCTTTTGTTGTTGGACATTCCGCTAATATTTTGAAGGAAAGAGCAGACTTTGAAACCATAATATAATATCTTGTTTTCAATCAAATTGAACACTTCAAATTTCAAAAAGAATTTCAAAATGAACCCGGATGGACACTTGCACAGTTAAGAATCAAGAGCTAAACTTGCAATTTGCAAACGAGATTCGAAGTCTAAAATCTAAAAAACAAAGTCCATCGAACTTGTCCATCGAATATTTGTGACAGAATCGAGAATCCTCGTGGCACTCAAACCTTCAATTCCCGGTGCAGTCAGAATTTGGCGCTTTTCAAATGTTGATCTTGACGTAATTTGAGTGGTTGGTCAGGTGAGATCTTTATGGGGATGAATCAGATGGTGTTCAATGCAGAGAACGTGGGCTCGCTTCTCTCTTTCATCTAATCTGTCAACCGCGTGGGGAAAATTCTACAGACTCTACTCTGTACTCTGTGTCAATTCCAAATTCAATTATAATTGTCAACATTCTCAACAGATTGTTTCTCTTTATCACACTTTTTAGAGTTTAAACTTTATCTTGGTTTTTATAAAGTCAATTTTTTTGTCAAGTGAGTCGTTCGAAATGGATAAGGAACGCAAATTCGAAAATGAGGGCTCATCTTCTTCAGAATACGAGATGGAGGGATATGTTACGGGAAGGTAAGTCACTGTAATAGTTAATGTGATTGTTGCAGAATCCGTAATTAACTGGGACAGGAGCTGTCAACGTTATATAAATTTTAAGATGTGACGTAAATTAAAATTTAATGAACATCAAATCACTCACCTGTAAGTAAACATATGGCCGGATTTCATCATCTGTTGATCTTTTTAGCTGCTGATGTTTTTTTTGGTGTTGTGATGTACACTTGCAAGTTGTGTTTTTATTTAAATGATGTTATTTGCAGAAATGTTACGTAATGATATATGACTCCTTCGTATCGATGCCCTCTATAAATAAATGCCTTCAACTAAATTTTGATTATGAATTATTGCAAAAGGCATTTACGGCATGGTACACAAAAATTAAGAACTTTTCCCAGTACCATCCCAACTGATACATTTCGATTTAGTAATAGTGCCAATTATTTTTGTCTCATCTCAATCATTTGTTGATTTACGAGTTTAGCGGCATGGACGGGATTACTAAGGATGACCCCGAGTATCCTATCATGCGGGACCGGGAGCGGGAAAAGGTGCCAGTCGAGATTCCCCAATGGATGCTGGACAGGGAGAGGGACTCTTCTTCGAGGGAGGGTGATGACTCATCTTCAACAAGTTCAAAAGAAGGTGACAATGACACAGAAACTATTACTTATGTTCGAAGGGATTGGTCGCAGTACGACTTGAGCGACGGTCCTCCCATTCTCGAGGAGGATGAGGATATACCAGATTTACCTACTGTAACTGAAGACGCGCTACAGTGTCCTACTGAACGTCCTTATCCCTTAGATGTTTTGCTCGCTGCCAAGAAGGAGAAGGAACTCAAGCGGAAAGCTGAGAAAGACGCCAAAATGAAAAAGTTTCTGGAGAAACAAGCCACAACCAAAAAGCCAGCGGCTGCTGATACCGCAGATGCTGCCAAAGGTGAGCCTGGTGACTCGAAGCAGCCAAAAGCAAAGGTGGAAAAAAAAAAGGCTAAGGAGGGCCCCACAACTGATGACCTTTTGAAAACGTTGGAAAGTATTCCTTCGGGGTCAAAGAAACCAGTTGATGGGAAGCTCCCTGATGCCTACGACCCAACTTATGTCGAGTCTGTCTGGTACAAATGGTGGGTTCAAGAAGGCTTCTTTAAGCCTGAATACGGATTGGTAAGGGAACTTAGCTACAAACGTACTGCACAAAATTTGATATAAAGATTTCCTAACGGTGCTTCAATTATTCAACTTTTCTATTCTTTCTTTCCAGGGTAATACTACATTCGTCGACGCTATTGAAAGTCGAGGTAAATTTGTAATGGTCATCCCTCCACCAAATGTTACTGGAACACTCCATTTGGGTCATGCCCTGATGTTAACCTTAGAAGATGTTCTCACTAGATGGTAATCTACTTGAACTTTCGTATTTTTAAGACGATCGTAGGTACAAAATTATTCATGAAACTTCGATTTAATTTCTTTAAATAGGAATCGAATGTGTGGGAAAGTTACTCTTTGGGTACCAGGGTGTGATCATGCAGGCATTGCTACTCAAATGGTTGTAGAGAAAGCCATAAATCGAAATGAAGGAAAATCACGCCATGATTTGGGACGTGAAGAGTTTACCAAACGTGTATGGCAATGGAAAGAACAGAAAGGTGACCGAATTTATGAACAGCTCAAACGCATGGGTGTGTCCGTTGACTGGGACAGAGTTTCGTTTACAATGGATCCTAAGCTGTCTAGAGCTGTGAACCGTGCGTTCGTCAATTTGTTCGACTGGGTAAGACTTAAAGACTTAGCAATCTTTATGACTTGATGACTTTAATATTTCATTGAAGTGTCGCTTAATCTAGTCGTGATTTCATAATTTCAGGGATTCATTTATCGATCGGACCGCCTCGTAAATTGGTCCTGTACTCTGAAAAGTTGTATTTCAGACATTGAAGTCGACAAAATTGAATTAACTGGCAAAACACTAATGTCTGTCCCAGGCTATAAAGAAAAAGTAGAATTCGGTGTCCTAACTTCGTTTGCTTACAAGGTACATTCGTATGCTAATTTCTTGTCTGCCCGGTTTGGAAATGTTTAATGTTTACAAAATGTGCCTACCCCATTGATTTTTTAGATTGACGACGAAACCGAAATTGTTGTGGCCACAACTAGGCCTGAAACAATGTTAGGGGATGTTGCAATAGCAGTTCACCCAAAAGACGAGAGGTTTAATGCATTGATTGGAAAGCGTGCGAAACATCCATTTTTGGACAGAGAGCTTGATATCATAGGGGACGAATTTGTCGACATTGAGTTTGGAACTGGTTAGTGAATTGAATTAAATGACGATTTAAAGGCTTTATTTAGTGAATGGTATCGAATATGAAACACTTTTTGCATTGGGAACTTTTAGGTTGTGTAAAAATTACTCCGGCTCATGATCAGAACGATTATGAAATTGGCAAACGACATGGTCTCCAATTTATTACCGTAATTGATGAGGATGGTAACATGATGGATAATTGTGGTAAATTTTCGGTAAGTCACTCAAATTGCTCAAACCCGAAACTACTTCCAATTCAGTATCAGAACTAGACGCACTTATTGCACTCAATTTGCAGGGTATGAAGCGCTTCCATGCCCGGACCGCCGTAATCGATGCTCTGACGAAATTAAACTTATTTCGTGAGAGTCAAGATAACCCAATGGTGGTCCCAGTTTGCTCAAGGTCAAAGGACATCGTCGAACCCCTTCTCAAGCTTCAATGGTACGTCAACTGCAATGACATGGCTAAACAAGCCATGGATATTGTGGAAGCCGGAGGGATCAGAATTCTACCTGAGCTGCATGTGAAGACCTGGAATCATTGGATGGGTGGAATTCGTGATTGGTGTATTTCAAGGCAGCTCTGGTGGGGACATCAAATACCAGCGTACAAAGTTACTTTCGATGACGCTACTCCAGGAGGTTAGAAAATGGCTATTGCGGTTATGGTTGATTTGCTCTTATGCTGACTGACCTTCTTTTTCTGTTGCAGAAGATATTTGGGTCTCTGCCGAAAGTGAGGCTGAAGCGATACAGAAAGCAAAAGAGAAATGTCCAACGGCTGAGAATATTAAACTGGAGAGAGACCAAGATGTTTTGGACACGTGGTTTTCATCGGGACTGTTCCCATTTTCCGTTTTTGGATGGCCTGATGTGGACAGCGCAGATTTCCGCTCATTTTTTCCAACAGACCTACTCGAAACTGGCCATGACATTTTGTTCTTTTGGGTGGCTCGCATGGTGTTCATGTCAACGACTTTAACCAAGACCATTCCATTCAAGTAGGTTCAAACATTGCGATACAATAATCGTTCGTTTGATCTGTTGATTTTAATGTATGTTGACGATATCTGTTTTGATTTATGCAGAGACGTGTTTTTACATTCTCTTGTGCGTGATGCTCATGGTCGAAAGATGTCAAAGTCCTTAGGAAATGTAATTGACCCTGTGGACGTGATCAAGGGAATAAGTTTGGCGGCTTTAAATAAGACGTTGGAAGATGGAAATTTAGATCCAAAAGAAGTTGAAAAGGTAAGCATCTCTGAAGTCTACCAGCCAATGCATTGTTTTTTTCTAGTTTAACCATTTGTGCAATTTGTTTGGTTTCAGGCAAAACAGGGTCAAAAGCATGATTATCCAAATGGTATTCCAGAATGTGGAACCGACGCTCTGCGATTTGCACTGTGTGCTTGTATGACTCTTGGGCGGGACATAAATTTAGACGTTTCTCGTGTTCAAGGATACAGATTTTTTTGCAACAAAGTTTGGAACGCCGTCAAGTTTTCCATGCACTATTTAAGCATGGGAGACTATTCACCAAGTTTGGAAAATCCTGTAGAGGTACAAATAGTTTTGATTATTGAAGCAAATTAAATACCGCAACACTTTGCAGAGTTTGACATGATTTGTTTAAACAGGCAGGTAGACCGGTGTCCGGATTCGATCGGATGGACAGGTGGATTCTTAGTAAATTGCATTTAGCCGTTCGTATCTCGAATGAAGCGTTCGAGCAGTACGGTTTCCAAGATGTTACCACGGCTATTTATAATTTTTGGTTGTATGACCTTTGTGATATTTATTTGGTGAGTTCCGAAGTTCAGAGTGAATTCACTTCACTTCATTCTTTCCAGTTGACGTCAAATCCTTTAATCTATCGTATTGCGTTTGCAGGAATCGTTGAAGCCCAAGTTTTCAGACACAAAGCCTGAGTCCAAGTTGACACCTGATCAAAAGGTTCATTTGGACGTGCTCTTATTGTGCGTTGAGACGGGATTGAGACTCCTTTCGCCCTTCATGCCCTATTTGACGGAAGAATTGTGGCAAAGAATACCCAGGTTCAAAGCTGACACAGCAAAACGACCTCCTTCTATTTGTGTCGCCAAGTATCCAAAAGCAATCACATTTGAAGCCTTTGATTGTGAAGTCGTAATTGAGGAAGTTTCTGCTATGAATAATCTGATTCACACAATACGTTCCACAAGATCCGTCTACAATCTTCCAAATAAATCCAAAACAGAAGGTAAGGAGATTTACCAATTTTGAGTGATTCATGATTTCTACAGCTCCAAATAATCTCTTTGTTTTCAGCATACATCATCAATAGCGATCCAGTGTTGCAGAAAGTTTTGGCTGACGAGGACTCCACCATTTGTGCACTTTCGTTCTCTAAAAGTATTAAAGTCATTAACTCAAAGGATGAAGTTCCTCCTGGTTCAGCGGCGTCTGTGTTGTCTGACAAATGCACCGTCTACATTCTTCTAAAGGTGTGCTTTTTGTGCTTCAATCTGCTCTTTAACTCGGAAAATGCTATAATTAACGCAATGACAAAATCATATTTGTAGGGTTTGATTGACTTTTCCAAAGAGGAGGAAAGAATAAAGAAACAAATTGGGACGTCCGAACAACAAATGAAGAAAATTAAGGATGCCATGAAAAAACTCGACTACGAAGATAAAGTTCCTCAAGAGGTCCAGGAAGCCAACGCCAACAAGTTGACCACGCTACAAGGTGAAGTTGGTCAATTATGTGAAGCCTTGGAATCTATCAAGCTATTACTTTCTGAAAATGAAAAGTAACACATTTTTTCGTCGCTTTATTTGTACACCAGTAATGTACCTTGATTAATTAGAACAATAAATTAAATTGACTCATCCAGTGAAAGATAATTAGAACTAAAAAGTTTTACCAAATATTTGTTCATTGCTAAGATAGCACAACACCAATCAAGTATTATCACGACTTAAGCAATAATTGATTAATTTTTACTGTACAATTATTACACAAGTTTTTTTGTGCAAAGTTACAGATTGCTGCAGAAGCAAATTTACAAATTTCTTAGTAATTAAAGTATTTTTAGTGCCAGGCCCGAAATATTGCATTTCTAGTGACAATTAATTACAAAGTGGCCTTACAACCCACCCAAATATCAGCTGCAGACCAAAACCACTCGATACTCTGATACGCATTTCTGATTTTCATCTTACGATTTTTTTCTTACTTAATTAAAATTACGTATAAATTATACTTGCACGCGAGTTGGACTTAGAAATACACACAAGTGGTAGAAAAGTGATCACGAAAACTCATATTCTCTTTCAGACCCACACTCTCTTTCACTTAACAACTACATACGCTCTGCACAAAGCTTTGAATAATTTGATAATAATAATAATTACGATACACTTTATATTTTCTGGTTGAAATCTAAACCACGTGATAAATTGTGTTTGTACATTTCTGTTCAAGAAATAAGTGAATATGTTGAAAGGTCGGTCGGTCTTCTGGATTTTTTTGCCAGCATTCACGCATCAAATCGAATATTTCGGGTGGACTCAACAGTGGTTGGGGTAGCCAAAGTTGCTGCAAATTATATATTTTTATCATTAGTTTTGCCTCGTACTCAGTTTACAATTTAATAGAAAAGGCTAAAAAAATTCACAAATTGTACCTGACTCGTAGCTTTTGAAACATATTTTTCTGCCAAGGCTATAATCTGATGATCTGGAACATGAGCCAGCGGCTTTTGTCTACAAAGAGTGAGTATTTCCCAGAGTGTGACTCCGAATGACCAAACTGAGCTCTGCATGGTGAAATCATCCTATTCGTTGGAAAAAATACGAGGTCGTTAAGGACACTGTCTCTCTTTATTGAATCGGACAAGACCAGAAGTCTCCAAAATGGTCAACCGAGGCGACCATCAATGTAATGTGGACTGGGAATTGTAATCTTACTCACCGTGAGTATCAAGGATTCAACGGACCACCATCTGAGCGGTGCGAGCCCTCTTGAACTATGACAGCAATAATCTCCTCTGTACATAATAAAATGAGCAATTTATTTAACGATACATGCATGGCAATCAATCTAACCAAGACGATTTTACCTATACTGCTCACAAGCCATGGCAAGATCTGATATCCGAATTGAGCCTTCTCTTTCGACGAGGCAATTCCTGTACTCAACAACACATAGCAAATATCCAATGAAATATTCATGTCTCAATTGCATCACACCATAAATGGAAGTCGGGAAAGTTAGGAGGCAGAGAGAAAGTCTCAAAAAAGAAAGCAAAACAACTTCCCGATCCGCGGTCGGTCGTTTGTCTGGGCAGTCATTTTGTGTGAGTTTTTCCAACATGTACTTACATGTTCACATCACCATTGATTGATTCGTAGACACGAACCAAGGAAAATATTATTATTGAAAGTTACCACGTAAAAAAAGTCAAGTTTGCCTTTTATCACAGGAGAAAGTTGGCCTCAATGTTTCTTTTTCACCTCTGAGCCCTTACTTTCACTTTCTATTACGAGAATTCTTTCTGCCCAGGTCCCACACTCGCACTCCGCTCGAACTCTCCAACCTCAAATTCCATTTTTTCAGATATAAATTGGATTGAATTACCTTGCGGCTAGATCCCGATGGATAAGTGAGAGACTTTCCAGGTAGTTCATCCCAGACGCAATTTGAGCTCCCACGCTCAACAACCAACTGAGACTGAAAACATTAAATTATAAATATATAACATAGTTCACAGGCAGAACTAGCTAGGAGCATTCCATCAATCAAATCCGCATGAATCGTCAGCGGGTTCCTCTCGGACTCATTCATTCATTCGACGACTCAACCTGGGAGTCCGACAGTAAAAGCAAAGTAAAAGTTGGGAAAGTGCTGAATAGTTATGCTTTCACTCTGCCTATGTACATGTGCACTGTGCACACACATACATCATGTATTTATTCAAGAGTGACACAGCATGAAAGTAGTTTTGATTTTGGGAATGTGTAAGAAATCCGCACTGGAATACATAATGTTTGCTCCATAAATGGGCTGGTAGGGTATTCATTCGTTTCAGTTAAATGACAAGGAAGTCTCATCAAGTAACAATAGCGGGGTTTGGTAAGAATATCACGCTTTCTCTGCATGAATCCATTTGCATTCGTTTGGGTCTGGAACCGTAGCACATTT
>JAQGCM010001063.1:0-17789 GCA_034699705.1 Hymenaphorura dentifera
CGATTCGAATCAGGATTCGGATTCGTGCGGAACACTAATATTAAGCCAACGGGTCAAAGTCTAATCTAAAACATTTCAACTGTGCTTTGGTAAAAACTTCACAGAAAAGTTTCCTTGTTCAAATGAATGATTGTGCAACCAAAAATTATTCCATCGATGACAGGTGTTACGGAATTACTACGTTTATTTCGGACGAAATGTAAATACAATGGTAAACCTTTGACCTTTTGCTCTAAATAGTAAATGTACTACGAAGTATTTTATCGAAAGATTCAAGGTGGTATATGGTAGTATAGTGGTGAAAGATATTGATTCGTTTTCAAATCTTGTGTTCATTTCAAAACAACACTTTGCAAGCAAGGTATTTCGGGATTAAAAGCACGATTCCGATCAATAGTACACAACCTGTACCATACGGTAGCGTACTACAAAAATGTTGTTGATTTTATTATTCAGTGACGACATGAACAACAAGTCAAAATTCGTCGTATTATTGGGGTTTTCGATTTCAGCATGTGACACGAGATGATGTCATCTGTCTTGTAGTGATCCTATTTTGTGATGTTAAGATGTGATGTAGACGATTTTTTTTTCTCGGTCAAGGACTATGGGCATAGCCATAACCATTGACATAAGTATGCTAAATCTTCACTAAATTTTAATTCTCAATAACCAAAATTTAGCAACCAGCCCTGTTGAAAAACAGGATTTGACTTCCTGCACAACACTAAGGGACCTGTATGAAGATGGACACAAAAATTTCCAAAAGCAATTAAAACGTCACTCTCTATTATTGTGAGAGTATTATGAACACGCTTAAGTTGCTGACAGAAATTTGGTCCGCTGTCAATAGGTGAATTCTGGGAGGAAGTTTTAACAATGGAAATGATTAATTTATTGGGCTCGTTGAGTCGGTTCTCATGGATTAGTGAGGGAGACGAAATAAATTCCTTGGACGACTTCAATTGTCCAATTATGTAAAGTTTTATTACCGTTATAAAAACTTAACAAATAAATTTTTGAAAAGATAATAGTCGAGGAGAGGAGGAGTAGGGAATGAATGTCAAGAAATCTACAGTGCAATAAATCGGATGACCATTTAGTTGTCAAGTCAAAAACTCAGAAGTCAGTCAGACCTCGCCTAGCCTCCTTAGTAGAAGTGTAGAAGCAAAGTGGCAATAAATTTCCTTTTTCAATTCAATTGAATCTGTAATGACTTTTGTTACTGTATTGTATTTTCAAAAATAAGCGTTTTGTAATGGTCTGTGGCTTTTTTTGAAAAGTGAATCTCACATTCATTCAAAGGGAGAAAGATTTAAGGTTTGCATGAATGATTCTCCTATCTGTGCCTGCGAAAGAAAAATGAACAAAATACAAATACTACAAAATTTAACTGGTTGGTTGGCAATTGTGATATTCTTACGCAAAGCCAAGTGGCGGCATTGGTCAGAAAAAGAAATCCAATAACGTAGATGATTATAATTAGCACACTTATTTTAGAAAGCCTACAAATCATGAATGAACAAACAGAACTCTCATTTATTTTGAGCATGAAACCAAAGTCCAACCACAGAAATTCCAATCGGAATTTTCACGTTTGTTCATTCGAATTTTTAAAAAAATTAAATATAAATTTTTCTCTGTATTTTCAAGTCAAGCTATCAATAGACACAAGTTGTCGAATTGGAGTTCAATTTATAAGTAGAAGTGCAAGTGTGCGTGTGCCTTGCCTTACAAAAGTTTAAGTTCAAAAATAATAACCTTGCCAGCTGGAAGTTGTCGAACGGATTTAATAAACCAGTAACCAGTGCATAAAAATATTGCGAAATTCTGGCAGAATTAATTCTAGCAATGCACAGGCTCTATGTGTTCGTGCCAAAACCTATCAACTTCAAACTTTTAACTATTTTCAAAGTAATGCAATTTTAACCAAAAACCAGTAAAAAAAATTCAAGTCATATATAGTAAGCATACAAAAATGGATATTTAAACAAGGCTTATTCTCACTTTTGCTTGGGAATGAGAATTGTTTGATTTCATAGCATCATGTTGACTACTCCCTCTCCAATTTGGTATGTGAATGCAAGAGTTCCTAATCGCGTGAGAAAATTGCAGAGGGTACACACAACACTCTCAAATCCTCTTGGATCCAACACTCAATAATTTACTCTCTGGAGTTGGAGTCGGGAATAACAACACATTTTCTTGAAAGATTTGGGAAAAAGAACGGATAGGTGATTCAGTTTGGCGAAATAACAAGCAATTGGCAATAATAACGTTTTTCCGTGAATATAGTAAAATGTGACTCGCGAATCACAACAAACATTCCAGAGATTTGATTACAGTATGGATGCAATCTGCATTAAATTGTCGGAACAATAATAAATATTTTTATTTCTGGTGGCTCTGGCTCACTATAATCATAAATAAGCACAATCCGAATAAGTCAGTCACTGAGTTCGTTATTTGTAAGCAACAATCTCCCAAAATCATAAAAACTACTCAATACGTAATTAACAAAACTAGCCGAGATAATTTGCACAAGCACACAAAACGCACTTGAATACGGGCCCAATATGGCTAAAAATTTAATGTCCGTGAATATTATTGCGTAAAATATATTAGTATGAATTTTCATGCATTGCTTTTTGGGAGGCGGAATATTAATCTGCTAACAAACTTTTGATTGCTTATTTAATAGTTCTTTTTACAGAAATCCTAGAAGACATTTTTGTAAAGCTGGTGAAATAAAAACGACATGCTTGCAAAATTTGGCGAATGCGTGCTGGCATGACATTGATAGAATTAGTTTGCCAATTCTGGAATTTCGCTCACGTAAGAAGCAAAAACGATGCAGACAATGTCGAGGAATTAGCTCGACCAGCCTTGCAGAACATCGGTGTCCCATTTCCATTGGATATCAGCATTTTCGTTGAATGGGCCACAAATGGTGCACAATTAAGTTATCATCACCTAATTCAGAGCAAACCTGACATGCCTTGTAACGCGTAGGTTTTACCACAATTTTGAGGGCAGCAGTCTTAAAGGTCTCAGAGAAGCAGAATTTATCAAAATGAAAATGTGCTCCACTTCCAAGTGTCAAATTTAATTGTCAGGTATTTGGTACAACCTACGTACTTTACGTACCCAACAACAAATCGACTTTCGGCAAATGGCCGTGCATCACACTTACTCCCCACGCTCATAAGGGTCTTTGTTTCTTCGAACCGAATCCTGAATTGACGTCAGGTAAAGAGAGGGTGCGAGTCGAATGTGTAATCATCTCAGCCCACTAATTAGTATCAGATCACAGAATACTTTTACCAGAAAAATATAAAAAGTACAGGAGGCTAACGATAAAGTCATAGTTTCTCGAGTGACGCCAAACACACTGAACTCCAAGAGTCAACTCTCCGGGCGTCTAGAATTTTCAAAAAAATTGTCAGTTTCTGAAATATTCAAACGAAATTCTTTTCACTACACAAGTCCAATTTCTCAGTTTTAAATGGCAAAAATTGTTTCCGTATTCTCATCAATTCAGTCGTAAGTATAAATTTCTAAAGTTTGTTGAAATCTTCTAATATCCTAAGCGTCTAAAGCAAAGGGTCCTTTTCCGCAGGACATATTTTGAACTTTACGCAATTCGCACCAAAGAAAATTGCTTTAACTTGCAAATTGTCAAACGCCAAAAGTAGTTATATACAAAAATTCTGGAAATCACGAAGCCTTTCCTTAACATTGTTCAAAAGTATCCATAGCTTGTTGATTGAAGGTTGGTAGCAAGGAACAATTTGCAAGTTGTGCTACAAATTACGCAAGTACATTTACGATTTATTTACTGGTGCCATTACTTGGTGCAATTTATTCCGTTTATCAACGTTTTATTGCTTTGAAATTTCGTTCGATATACAGTCAAATTAATATTTTCAACATCGTCAACAGTACAAACCCATCTGCAAATATTGTATTTTGTCGCACTGTCGCAAAGTCTTGCGAGAAATAGACTTTAAAGTTAGTATTGCTGAGCTGACACGTGCTGACGTGCTGTGCACCAAATGGCAGGGGTAAATTTTTATTGTTGCATCAAACCAGTAGGTTTCCGAGTGCAGAAATTATTTTCAAGTCCTAAACGAATATTCTTGCATTTTTTTATGGAAACCTTTGGAAATTTTTGCACTTCGCCCACGAGGTTACGCACTCAAGGAGCCGCTGGCTAAAAGTGCTAACACGTAAATATTTTTGCTTCAAAAACCTTAAGATGATGGCGAACGGAATAATGCAATCACGTAATAACTAAGTGCAGAATAGTAATAGTTTGTCGTGCTGAAATGAAATGTGCATTTCATGACTTTGTGAGGATTTAATTACGTGTGCTAATCATTCTCATGATTGACAAGTCATGACAATAAGAGAATAAATGAAGATGAGCACGGGGATGACAATTGATAAAAATGACAATTGAAAATTCCTCATGAATTGCATCAAGTAAGGTACAGAATGAATGTACTGAATACTGACAGATCCCAATGGAGGAGGATTTCATTTAGTGGTTTACTTTTGTAAGGTTCACTCATTCAGTGAACGCAGTGCACTGTGGCTGAAATCAAAACATATACACGCTGGTTTGAACATTGTTCCTTAAAAAGTCTCAATTCCTCGATTGTCGTAACCAAAAGACGATTTTAACGGTTGCTTCACACGTTTTATATTTAATTTAACTTAACGTAACATGTTTTCACTGCAGCAAAAGCTAAAAATGAAATGACTTGGCGTTTTCTTCTCATAGCCAAATAATTCCTCAAATTGTGTGTCAAACTCCAACTCCAATATCTCATTCCTATGATTTTAATTAGCTTGTTTACAACAGAAAAATCAAAACTATTGGAAGAAAATAATTTCTCGGGAATATTGAGACTTGTGTTAAAGAATTTCAAACAATGATGTATGACTGTGAGTTTTTGGAAACTTTCTAGAAAATGTCCACGTGTTGCTTGCTTACTAATATGAAATTTTCGATGAGAAAGTACAAATATTAACTGAATGCACGGTTGAACATGCATTTGGATATTATTATGACTCCTACGTTTCTTTAAATTGTCAATTAATTGATAATCTAATTCAATCATTCTTGCATTGCCTAGTAAAATTTCTTGAGAAAGTCACGTTTTAAAATAATTTTGTGCCTGACTCAAGTGCTCGTATGGTGCTAACATTTTCACAACACATGGTGGTTTGTATCTGAAGAGATCGCCAGACTAACCAAAAACTTTACTTGAGTTGCATTATCTAAATCTCACAGTTCAATAAATAAGGCGTGTTCAACCAAGTCAAGCAAATCTGACAAATTGTCACCTCTCACAGAGCAGAGATCAGATTCAGAACTGAGCCTATAAATATTTTTAAATTAATTACTCAACTATTGAATTCGACTTGTAATTAACGGCTCAAGTCTGACCTAAATAAATAAATAAACCAACCAGCAAAACGTAACTATTTTCGCTGACAATAGAATTGATTGAGAATCATGCGTTTCTTCTGTAAATACTACACAATACACACATCTGGGTACGGAGATTATCGCTAGAATTATTTTTCAAGTGCTTTACAATTTCACAAATTCAGCAACAACAATGGGCGACACACCCTAGTTACTAGGTTGATTAAAATCATTCAAGTAAATCATCACAGCCAAATTCCTCAGGCTACAAATAAGACCTGGACCTCAGCTTGCGATTAGGCTAAGGCTTTGGGTTTGGCATTCACATTGTCATTTTAATTATCTCTCTCAATACACATTCAGACTTTTCAAACACCTGCCGCAGTCCAAAATTATCTTTGAAAGGAAATCCTGCTAATAATGTTGCGTGCAAATCTCAATACATGCTAATAATTAACTTACAGCGCACAGTTGGTCTCTGCCAAAATAAACAGGGCTTGCTAAATTTTGCCATTAATTGTTTGGTTAATCTCTAAATGCAGATGACATTGGGTAAGACACTGCTAGTTGATTAAAATGTCACAATCAATGTTGTGTGTTTTGCAATCAAGAATTTAGCAAGTGCGTTATTTTCAATCTTGTAAGGCCAAAAACCTGAACCCCCGATATTAGCGACGATAGTAATACAGTGTAAGACGTAAGGGTTATTGCGCATTTAAAAAATCTTTCAAGTCTGCTTCGCACTAGAAAAGTCCAATTGACTTGACTGCTATTTTTATATATGTACATTTATTCCCATCCTATTTTAGCAATATGGGCACCTTCGTTTGGAGGTTGTCCCTACTGGTGGCAGCAATTATAGTGATCGGATGTCAAGGTCAAACATTTCAATACAGCAGGGGGTGGACTAACGGCAAAAGGGCAGGAAGTTACGCCGCACCCGCTGCGGTCCCTCTCCCCAGCACCAACAATGGGGGGTCACCCAGTCAAGTTTTAGAAGTTGACAACGGAGTCGCTTCCCTCGAAGAACCTTCTGCACCAGCTGGAACATTTCGTATGATTCCGAGCTCTGATTCGTACCGATTTCGCGATCGCGATTCCCGGGACTACTTTCAGGTAAAATTTACCACTAATTTTCTGAGCAATCTACAGTAGGCTTTCTTACTATCAATCGACGATTATTCAAAAACAACGACTGCATCGGCATACTCGACCAACTTTTACTTTCTTCCATGTTCTGTACAATGAGATTGTTAGTGGTGGTGAAGATTTCAGGTCGACCACCTGAGAAGCTTAACATCAAACTTATCATTATAATTCTTGGCATGTCGGGTTTTTTTACACTTTTTTACAGACTTCTTTTTTACTCGGTCAAGGTAACTCACACAGCAAATGCAAAGCGGATGATACAGTAAATCGAACAAGTGTATGTTTATAAGTACTGCAGCCACTAACCGGCTCGAGTATAAAAAAATTCCCCGCAATGCAATGACTTGTATTTTCATTCTTTACACTGACTTCTACAAATGAGAGAAATAACGCCAAAGAATTCGCCGATAAATTGTATGGAACAATGAATCTTATATGTACTTTTTTTACTATTATTACAAAACATGTTTTTCATTCACATTTTCAGTTGGGAAGAAAGCTAGGGAGTGTCGTTAATTCAAGCAACAATCGCAAACCAGCATACTGGATTTTGGGAGTTGATCAAGAGAATGTGGCCGAATTTTAAGCAATTCAATTTTTGAAATAATTTTCCATGTGGTTGCGACCTAAGAAATGAAGAATTTATTAATTAATACGATTTACGATTGGATTAACGGCAAGAATGTCTCGTCTGAAGCAGGTCGTTTCATCCATAATAAAAAAGTTTGTGTAAAATGTATGGAAGACACTTAATGTCTCAATCCACATTAGCTGTAGTTTTTAATTGCCAAATAGAAATTTAATTGTACTCACAAAGCTATACTTGCAGAGATGCAATTCCTGCAAACTGGGCTATCTCATTTCTTGGGATTGACTCAATTTGATTTTGCTGTCACGCATTATATTAAGTGTAATCTTATTGTGAGCTAATTTTACTTGGATCGGTTGCATTTGAGTTTTTTACTTGGATCGGTTGCATTTGAGTTGTTTAAGATTTAAAAAACCAATGAGTCAAATATTAATCGCTTAATTATATTGTAATTCCAAGGAAATGAACGGGGAGGATGAGGTTCTCTCTAATCAGAAATAAAGTAGTCACTGACTAAACAAAAGTTGTTAGTTGAGTGCTAATTTTCCAGATGGTTTGACCTACATTTCTCCAGAATTAAAATGTGCACGTTTGATTTAACTATACTCATATTACGTGTAAATGATTTTGACCGTCACATTTGTGTAAATCGTGAAAATAAAATAAAATGTAAAACTGAAAACATGAAAAAATGGCTCAGAATTCATTAACTTGTATGCAAGCTGGGAAACAATTAACCAAAAAATTAACAACACTAATTAAAGATGAAATTGTGTTGAGCCATTCACGACTGTGCTAGCTGAGCTCCTTTGTTATCTCTTGTGAATGGAAGGACAGATTCACACCAATAACGAAAACACGAACTTCATTTTGTCACTTCTTTCAGATTGTAAAAGATTAGAAGTTGAATCGATCGATCAAGAATAGTTTTCTATAGTCTGACCATCCCTGCAGGCTAATCAAAGAAGTCAAAATTGAATTCATCTTATTCGTTGTAGATTTCATTGTAGTAGCCCACCAATTCCAAATGATTACAATTGAGAATTGTACATGGATTTCGTGCATCTCTGCACTTTTGCTCTTCACGAAATCCTGCTATGATTTCAAGTCAAGGCACAAAATATCCAAACATAAAATAAAAATCAATGTGAACATATTCAATCAGTTTCTCCTTTTCACACTTCGTCAGTTCATTTTTCCTGGTGCTTCACACTGAAGTGACCAAATCATCTCAATTATGCTTTGATTTAAATCCTCAATTTCTAGAGCAGGCGGCATGTATATTTTCCTTTAGCAAAAAAAGAGTAATCCTAATTGGAGCAAACAAGTTAAATTTTATGCTTCTTTACCATTGTCAACTTTACTTTACTTGTTGCAATTTCTGCTTCTGCTCTCATTCATCATCCACAGCCCACAAAACTGAATGGTTTAGTTGAACGGATTAGCGTAGAAAGTAATTGATGCACTAAATGTCACGAAAATGAAATAAAAACTGACGTGACTGTGGGGACGAGATGAACACAATGCAAGATGCAAGTGCAAGGGAAAGTGGTCATGTAAACTCACCGTTAAAAACTACTTACAAGTTAACGGCATTACCTCCCCCCATATAACTTTACTCATCATAAATCTTAGATTACTGTCCAAAAAATGAAATTAAACTTTGGTTCATTCAATTTGTGAGCACAGAAATGATATGACATCAAAGGAAATCTCATTGTGATTTAAATTGTAACTTGATAGCTTAGCCGTATGTAACTTCGTGTTTGGTCTACGACCGTACACGCGTAAGTGAAGAAAGCTTTAACGCAAATTCGTAAAGTACTCGCGCTCCAAATATTTTTGGTTTAGTTTTAGTGAGTAATCTCAGAATTTCGGAGGTGTCATTCCGTGTTCCACTCATCTACTCATGTCAAAGTGTTTGTGTAATTCGCTTGGGCTTGCAAATTTTTTCGACAGATTTGGAACGTTTTTTTTTGTTTCAGTACAACACGTGGAGTCGAGCAGTCGAGTGAACCAAATGTGACTGCATTCTGGTTCCTCGTTCCTGCGATCGATCATTTAAACAATGGCCACTAAATTTAATAATAATTATAACGCGAGTTAATTCATGGGAATCTTTGCAACACCAAAAAAATGTCTCACGCTCATTTGATATTAATGAAGGAGAAGCATGAATTAGAATTCAAATGTTAGCAAATCAACTGCAGGTACGGACGACAAGTTGTAGTGGCTTTGTAGTTTACATTAGCAGGTATGGAAATAAAATTGAAGTTATGCAAAACGAAGGTTTCCCCGCTGGGCTCTTGCAATTCCAGGGAAGAAAGATGCACTGATTAAATGTAATTGTTATGGTGAAAAGTGTACGCACAATTTGATCAGACTTACGAAATGCAAGAGCAAAAAATAATATTATCGCTCATCGCCGACTTTGCCTAGGGTTAGGTCGAGGCTTGATTTGAACAGTGTTTTGATCAGAAATCAGTAGCGTTAAATAAATAGAAACGATCCCGGCCATTGGAAACTCTGTTTGTCAATTTGTTTGGTGATAAGTTATCTTTTCTCGAGGCATTTTAATTCAAACTGCAGAATTCGAATGAGGAATACAGAATTAGAATGCATCTGATCACAACTTTGATTGGCGACGCTGTTCTTAATTCCATTGCGGGCAAGCTCAGGCTACTCAGTCCCAAGCTGCATAAACTTGGACCAAATCTTCAATTCAGCATACGCACTATAAAATTGGAGACGTGTTCGCGCAAATATAAATTTTTCTCCTGAGAGTTAGAATTCGTGCTACGAAATATCAAAAGAGTGTCAATTATTCAACCATTTTCAACAATGTCTCAACAAAATCACAAAAGATTCTTCGGTTTAGATGTTTCACGACTTTACGTTGTTTCAGATACAAATGTTCTGAAGACAATTACTAAATTGTTGATCGATTTGGTTCTCCCTCCGTATGGAGGATTCCTTGAAAATTTTCACTGCCTCACTCTAAACGTGTACGCAATTTCCCAAAAGTCCCAATTAGCATTGCATCTACTTATGATGACAAACACAAAATTTGTGCGAAAAGAAATCAAGGTGTGCCGAAGATGCAAATATCAATGCAAAACTCATATGGCCAAAGGGCAACAATAAGTGAAATTGAATGTTTTGAATTGTTGCTGGCTGTCATTGTAAGAGCATGATGATGATCCTTGGGTTGTTCGATTGTTAACAGCGGAAAGAAGACTGAGGCTGACGGCTAGCTTTTAGCTTTGCTCTTATGATTGTTTGGAATCTTCCTGAGAAAAATTTTGCTTTACCTTTGCCTCAAGTTTTCCTCTGGCTATTCACAGCACAGGCACAGGTGAGTTTGAGAGCCTGATTGTTGTAAGGAAGCGTTTGACTGACTTACCTGTGCATTCATAGCATTCTTACCTGCATGCAATGCAGAAGCAATATCCTCAAAGATTTACTATTATCATTGTTGCAGTTGGGGGAACTGAATGGGTTGTCGGGTGGCTGGCTGCTGCTGGTTGGGATGAGAGAGAAATTTCTTATAATACAAATTTTGTATTCTTTTCCAAGCCAAGAAACACTTTTGCCGTGTACTTACGTACTTTTTCTTGAGCAAGTCCAAGCACTATTCTGTTCTGTAGTAACACAAGTTACCTCAGTACACTTTTATCTACCGACCGACGAACGACGTCAGCCCGTATTTTATAATAATTGAAAACAGTTTTGTTCTCCGGGAAAAAATAAAAGCCAAATTACGACACTTTTTGCAAAAAGAACTTTTAGCCAAAGCAATACATTTTTGGATTAGACTAGAGAGAAGCGAAAGTGAAGCATTTGTTGGATTCGTATTTGTTTGCGATATAGTAATTTTGCAAACGGTGCGGCACAACATGACTTAATTGGCAAAGCCTGCAAATGATGCAAATTAGATGGTAGAGTAGGGCCAGTGAAAGATTCGCAAAAAAGCATGTGGTATGTTGGGATGCAAGTCAATGTGTCAAAAGTCAAAGTGCTGAAGTGTACCAGTTTTACGTTACTGTACAGCAATCACAAGTCAGAGCAGGACAATACTAACCCACACAACTTATAATTTCTCTTGACAACTAAAGTAGTGAAGTGGCGAGCCAAGTTGGTTGTTCTAATTGTATTTGAAATAATAAAATTATAATATTGAATAACGGCACTTTAAACAGTGCTGGTGTGGTGGGCGCAATGCACTTAATCGCATTGTCTTTCTACTCTTCCTAATCTTAACCTGGAAATAGAATTGTCTCTGCAACAACTGACTGTACTATCGATAAGCCGGTTCGATCTTCGGTGCGGGTTATCCAGCAGTGCAAAAAAATTTAAAAAAAATTGGTACAAAAAAACACTACAATGGAACTAGCAAGACAAATATTTGCACTTGGATTCTTCATTTTTGGTAAGTTTTTGTTTTGGTATTTACAAACTCTGTTGCAAAGCAAAAAATTCCAGGTCCGAAATTCCGGGCATTGAATGAAAAGTAGCCTCAGAGAGTTTTGCGTGAAATTCTGGAAAAAAAATTAAGGCGGAAGCATCATTCGTGTAGTAGTTAGGATAGGACAGACTATTATTATTATTACACAAACTCTTGATTCCTTAACTAGCAGAAAAGTGAGATAAATTTCCGGAAAGAATTTCTCAAAAGTGTAGCAATAAACCACAAAATCAAACCGCTGCGACAGTCCAATATAATAGGACCGGCAACAATGCAACAACAACAATGCATGCTGGATTTATGGCATTTAATGGGATGCAGTAGTTGTAAGCAACGTACGTGCAGAAAAGCAAGAGTGAAGCAAAGACTTGAGTTGACAGACTTGACTTGAAAGAAACTTTCTAAATTACTATTTTTGACACTACAAAGCACATTAAACATAACATTGTACATCCCATGAATTTGCAACTCTATTCCATAAGTCAATTTTATTAAACATTGCTAACAATCAACTCTGCCACGGCCGAATCAAATTAAACTGGCAAAATTGAGCAGATTAATTCCTTCAAACAATACATGGATCCAATTTCAAATATAATATTTTAATGTATCTTTAATTGTCTCGTCAAACTATAATTTTTATGACAGTTGGAAGAAAGCAAGCACTCAAGACAAGACAAGGGCAATCTTATGTGAATACACTGAAAGGGTTATTGACGCCAATTATCCTGGTGCAACCAAATAAGGGGGAATTATTCATTGACTAACTTGTCATGCGTTTTACGCTGTATGATCGAAATTGCAAATTGCAATCTCAACAATGGGAGGGATGAGAAGTAAGGTGTGTTGTACATTAAATCAAATATTGCAAGGGTTGTCAAAAAATCAGTTATTGTTATGATAAAGTGCGAGTTGGCTCGATGTTAGCACATGGCACATGAATGAAAGCGACAATTTTTTGAAGTCAAGAGTCAAAACGCACCGTGGCATTTAGTCATTGCGAATATCAACAATGTCAAGTCAAGTCTATCACCAATTCCGGTTTTGTGGAATGAAGGAGAGATTGTTAATTATTTAAGCTGAATGCAAAATTAATTGGATGCACGTATACGTTTGTAGACTTTATGGTATATTCGCCAAAACTTTCGAACTTGATCTGAAGAGACAGGACAGGAGCGTGACCTAATACTTTGCACCTAGCCTAGGCCAAGGCCTTCCAATAATGCAATCCATCAATTCAGCTAAATTGGGCAGAACAAATGTTTCAGAGTTTCACTGAATTAAATAAATTAGCAAACTGTGCCAAAGTAATAATAGTCAGAAAAAAGAAATTGAGGCGGTCAAATTCTTTGAAAGCAATTTGCAAATTTGTGATCGACTGAACTGTTGGTTATACATTACAACCAAAAATAAGACTGCTCAATGTGCAAGTGAGTGAGGAAAGGGATTTAAGATGGCAAAAGCATTTATTTTGTGAATATTTGAAGCCCCACTAAACATTGGTGTCAATGGCACGCACGTTGTTTTTCATTCAGTGTTGGCTTTGGCGAATTCACACATTGTATATACAATTACATTTTATTAGAAAAAGGGCTAATTTTATTTTTATTCTCCTATCGTCCTATCCCAGTACAAAACCTGAGCTGAACGAGCATTGCGAGCAAAAGTTAAGGTCATTTTCGTGGTGGCTGTCCCACTTGACTAATCCAGCTTACTCACACCTTTTCCAATAAACCAAGGAAGGAGCCCTCCGGCTTTACTTCCGCTATGCATAAAATTAAAGCCCATTTTGGCTCAGACTCAGTTTGGCACTTTTCTGATTAGTTTTCTCAATCAGTCCTCCTCTGGTTTAATTGGCTTATAATTACTTCTCTAAAGTGCATAGCAAATGCAAATGATGGGCGTGATGGCCAGATTGTTAACCCCATTGGCTAAATAGGTATTAAATTAATTTCGTCTCGCATCAGGTTTCTAAATTATGATCCTTCCCCATCAGATCATTTTCTTTTCTAAAATTAATTCTATGCATTTTTTACATTAAGCCCATCTCTGATATAAGAAGATAATCATTCAAGCCAAACATTTTCTGCTATGACCTCGACAGAACTCGGGTATTGAATACTGAAGAGTGACGAAAATTAGCTCGAGTAAGAACTACTTGAAGAAACATGACATGAAAACACACTTGCTAAATTTGTGTGGATAATTAATAAGTGCACAACTTGTAGAAGAATTCTCGAGTGTTAAGGAGAGATTATCAAATAATAATCCTCCTCTCTGATTTTCTCACACGACCAACCAGCCAGGGGCTGATGCTGCATTTTCAATCTCATAGCTGCACGACTTGTACCTTCAACTCAATTTCATTTCATCCAAGAATTAAAGTCACAAATGCTTGACCTCAATTTGATGGTCTAACAGTTTTATCGTAGGCGGTGGACAAAGTAGAGCTACAGAAATAAAATGACAATGAAAACAACAAACTGCGTTCAGTCGAATTCAAATCCCAATTGCACGAAATATTAATTAATAGCAGTTAAGGTGGCAAGGACAAACACATTTTAACAGAGATTTTCTGCACTCAATCATTTCAGCTTGGATTCTGAATATTTCTATTCATATGTAGTAAAACTAAGTATTGCATTAATCTATTCTTGTGAAAGATCATTTCCAAACTTTGGCCATTATCATTTTGCTGCCCATCACTGAAAGCATTCAAACTGCACCGAATCCTTTAGTTATGTTATCAGCTACTGCAAGACATGCCTGTCAAAATTCATTTTCGCAATTCAAGTAAGATCCGATCAGTGATGTATGCAAAATATTTACCACAAATTGAAGCTGGCTGAAGAGCTTCGAATGATTGAGATAAGAAAGTAGTCAGCAACCTCATCCATCCATTGTCCATCGTTTTGACAAGGATCTTTTGAAAATGCACTGACCAATTACCTCCAAATGAGTGGTACAAGTGGGGAAAAACAATTTTCTGAAATTAAAGAAACAAGCCTGTGGTCGGCTCGTACTGTCTTCTTGTCAGGATACACAATGAAGAAGTAAAGAAAAAATCATACAGTCATTCTCATAATTTGTTTGTTTGGTTTGGAATTGCAAGTGGTTTTATATCAATTTGGTGGATGGACTCACATCAGTCTTTTGTGCATGTGTTGAAGTTGAAGTTGCAATTGTAATCCTTTCATTCTAAAATTTAGCAAGTGCATTGTGCAAAAAAAGATGCAGCAGGAGGAACTACTATGAAATCCATGTTATTATGAATTATTATGACACGTCTATCACTCAAGTAATCTTCATTTCGAGGGCACGCACGAAGTTCTCAATTCTCGAGGCAACGGCTGCCACTGCTCACTTATTTACTATACTTCTGAAACTTCTGATCGAGCAAGAGGAATTTATGTGATCAAAACATCAATTTTCTACGAAAACTCTAAACACAAGCTTAGTGTGGTTCACCGCTGACATTTTTCTTTTGCTAAGGATTAAGGATTGGCTTTAATAGCTTTGTGCTTAAAATCAGTGCACAACGAACTGCTTATGGGATGAACCGATTTGATTGTAAAATATCTGACATCTGACAAAAACTAATCACGTCGCAATTATGTGAAACAAAACCACCATTTGTCTTCTGTTTACCGAACATCTGTCCTCGATTGTAACAAATATTAGAAACCAATTCTCAAAACGGTGCTATCGCTGTCTGAATTGAAAAATAGAAATTACGTACATCGTTTTTGAAACGGGTTCGTACTATACGTTTTACTTTATTCAAAAAAACTAATAATGCAAAATGAATATGAGTGATGGTGAATGGTGACACCTCAGCAAACACACTATAAAACACTTCCGTTGGAAAATAGTTTGAATCATTTTTCAAACCTTCCTTGAGTTTTTTAAGAAGGATCCCTAACCTCTCAACACTTTTCCTCTCAGCTTATTACTTGTAAGCCAGGGATTAAGTTTGCGTCCCCGTCATTGTCCCTCACAGCCTTGCTTTGGTACATACTTGAAGTTATTCCGGCCGGATCAAAGCGAACAAGACCAAAGGGCATTGTTGTATTTTTTATTTGTGTAAGATCCTTTAGAATTTTTATTTACCTTTAAACTAACCCTACCTGATTGAGGTTTACCTTCGCGGTGAGTCTAAAAAATGTTGTTCCGCAGACTTTACATTGAAAGACATATATGAATATGTTGTTACGTCCATGCATGAACGAATAGGTTTAGATTTCATTCTTGCATTCATCTGTATTTAATAGTACGCATCAATTGTTGCGTAGTTTCGTAGGGGCTCAGAGTAAGTGAAACCAGGATATGAATACAAATACCAAAGAAAATAGAGTAAAGGTGCTTCGAATTTGGTTGATTGCTGCATTAGTCGGTCCCAACAATGGTATTAGGGCCCAAATACCTTTTGGTTGACTTGAAATTAAGCTATGATTTCATGGCTAACCTTTGACGGCTGAAAGAATTTCAAATTCACTCTTGGCTTTGGCTCAGACTCAAGATGCATCCGCATCGCAAGCCCTTAGAAATAAGGGAGATCCGACTCCTATCCTAACGGTTTTGAAAATAGTTTGCAGGTGAAAGCCATTCACTTCAATATTGACCCTTAGAAATCACCGCTTGTCAATTTATGGCTTTTGGCAGCAGCTTTCAGAATAAAATGTCTGAATCTTAAAAACCAATGGTGTGAGCTGTTGACTGTTGAGCACTGAGCACAGACGCGCACGGTTCCTAATTTGTGCGCGAGTGCACATGATGCGGCAATATAAAAGCAAATTTTGCAAGGATGCAATGCATTTGGAAGGGCAGTTAATCTATGACGCCTTTTTTGCACACGATTGTGTTGGACGCAAAAAAAGAAGTACGCTTGGACGTGCAAGTGCAAGTTGGACGGAAACGGTTGATGATCTCTCGGACTTCCGGCCATTATCCGATAAAACGCGTTGAGCACTCGACACTCAAGCCAGTTAATTCTCTGCAATTTTCCACTTACTGATCTTGACGACAAGACTCGTTCCGGCTAGGATGTCCAAGATTTTTGAATTGCTCAAGTCAAGTCAAGCCTATCCGTTGAATTTATAAAGATCCTTCTGTCTTCAGCTTCATTGTCAATTGTGTGTGGTTGGACGCTTTCATTGAAACAATTTATGGCGAAATTGGGAAGCTAAAAATAAAATCCCCGCCATTATTGCATTATTACAATGAGTTGCAACAAACAAAGATGCAGATGTAGCAAGGCAAGATAAGGTGGTGGGTGACTGAACAGTATTGCAAAATGTAAAAGATAAATTCAAATTCAAAACGATCAAAATGATTTGATTTGAGTTCGCTAAGGCATCGCATAATTTATATCGTGGTCAGCAGGAGCATTTTGTCAGCAGGAGGGCGAAACTGACAGGTGAAAGTTCATTGATGAAAAGTACCATCCATTACATTCGTATATTAAATTTAATTCACACAATCCGTCAATCATTTTGTAGATACGCACAAAAAATTCTTTTATGTTTTGCTCTTGCACCTTTAATCTTTGCTATGGATTTCTAAACTACACTCCACCATCCATAGACTACTGATTATTGACTACGTGAGAACACTCAGAGAATCAGAGCAAATAAAGAGTCAAATCGGGAGGGATTGCTATTATGACCATCAAATTGTTCGCAGATGAAAAGTTGCAAAGGGATTAATCCATTGGAATTCTGATCGTCTGGCAAATTTTGCTCGTGTTAACTCACACGTACGAATTGGATTGGATAAGTGAGTGTGAGCAAAATCAGAATCAGATGGTTAATTGCATTCATAAAAAGTATGCATACAACACATTATTCATCCTTTTGAAGACGGGATTCGAGGCTAGTACTCGTGTTCGTGTCTGCCTTCTCTTCTTCATACTATAATTATATTTCAGCTAATCGCTGCGAGTTGAATGAGATTTCTATTCGGAGATGATGTCAAAGTGGTTAAGGCTAGATAGGTACTTAACTCTAATTCCATGTACTCTGCCAAGTTCCTTGGATATTAATATAATAAGTAATTCCTTGGTTCTCACAGGAGTAAAGATTTCGCTTTGTAAATTTGGTAGAGATGAAGATGAGGGGGCTTATAACTTTTATAATCGTCATTGCTCACAT
>JAQGCM010001064.1:0-17778 GCA_034699705.1 Hymenaphorura dentifera
TCAAACTTTGCGACCGCTAGAGTGGTTACGGACAGACTGGAAGACTGTATAGCATGGCACTTCGTGCATGCAATAAATGCGTTTGACACTCAAAGCCAAAGCAATGATTTGAGCAGCTGATAGTTTTCAAAGACAACAAATCTCAGGATCTGCAATTTGTGCAGATTTGCATATTACAGCAGAATGCAGAATTTTTGGCTTTTAATATTGTGTACAACGCAGCAGATTGCACGGTAATAAGTAGGAAAATATTGGAACACACGGCAAAGACTGCAATCACTGCAGCAAGGATCGATAAATTCACCTGCCGCGCCGCAGTGAAAATTGAAATCAGAATTTTTCAGTCTTCTGCTATTTCAAAAGTCGAATCAATTTTCTATAGTATTTAGTATATAACACTAAGCTAAAAACAAATCCAACATTTTGCTTACAGACGTGGTAGAGTTGATATGTTAAAAACCTCCCCCGTTTTGAAGCTCAACTTTTTAAAGCACTAAAGTTTGTGATTATTCCATCCAACTCGGATGATGAAACAGTGGGAAAAGTCCCGCTCCCCGGCTGAAACCATATGTGACACCGAATCACAGAATTCCGGATTTGCAAATAAAGAAAATTCTAATGCATGTTCGCAAGCAAGCAATAATGCGAGAAATCAAGAGATTTCCTAAAAACAAAGAAGTTTTGGTTTTTGCAAAGAAAATCGAAAACTTATTTATTATACTCAAAGTGGTTCGAATAAAGTGAAACACAAATTTTATTTGTTGATGAGACCAATATTTTTTGTTGGTGATAATTGCTTTCATTTCTACACAAAGCCATACAGCCAATTAATTCCCTGCGTTCAAATGTAATTTATGTAATTCTAGGCCCAACGAGAACGGTACGACTACGAGTACGAACGAATGCATATTTTGGACAAGAGATTTACGAAATTAAAGTCTGCCTAAATATCTTACACGGATACGCTATTCTGTAGTACATCTATTTTGGTTTACCCAATCGAAAACGAAATATTACGGTATTTCTTTAATTCAGAAATTGCAACTTTTGTAAAAACAAACAAACTGAAGTGGTCTTTCACTTTCGAGAAACACAAGTCATTTCCAACTTACATTATCCTATGTATAGATCCGGTATTCTGAACAAATTAATTAATCATGTTGAACTTCGTAAATTGTAACGTACAATTTCCTGAGAATTGTAAGTTTTGACTACTCAAATTAGTCTCCGTGCAATTTCAATAGTGGCCTAATACTGTAATTGTATGCTTTTGATAGAATATATAAATTACAAACATCGGAATCTTCATTATGTTTGCTTTAATTAAGTTAGTGCCGAGGAATTTATTAGAACAGGCCTGTGCAAATGTTTTAGTTTGCTCTTGCTGCGTCAAGTACTAAGATATGGATGATTCATTAAGAAATCCAGTTTTTCAATTCAATTAAATACAACGGAAATAAACTTAAATTCGGCTGATTGTATTCTTGATCGCATCCAGGCATGCATGGTTTAAACATATTTGCGTACATTCTACATTCTACGCAATTCTTCCAAGTACAAGCAGTCAAGATCTTGTGAAATTGCAGTTCCGTAATGCTTCGAGAACAGAACAGTATCGCTGAATTTATCGCATGTACACTGTAACGTATCAGGATATCGCCCACTGTAAGGAAGCTGCGACTTGCGACCATTGGATGCTTTCAGTTTTTGAGCATTTATCGATAGATTTGTAGCACTTGATATAATTTAAATCGTCCGAATTATAAGTTCGATTCAACAGTCTACGTTTATTTGCATCGTCGTTGAAGAATTGTAATTTATCGCGACAGTCATCCAAGGTACAAGTTGATGATGTACTTTCTCTAACTGTCCAGATGAATCTCTCAACAAATTCTAGCCGTTGTTGCATGACTAAATATTTGTATTTTTCCAAAACATTTGTCAATTCTTGCATCAATTTCTTTGCGCTGGATCGCAAAATGGGTTTAATTTCCGTGGCCAAGGGTACATAAGTTGGATATACTGAATACTGTACAAATTCCCAGCAAAGTAGGAGCAGAAACGAGTGGGTACCTAGACAGAACTGATTGGTCACTTTTATAATATTCCACTATCTTTTCCAGTACATAAAAGGCTACAGATACTTCCGAAGCTTTTTCTGAATTTGTGAAGTCTGCCAATTGTATTCGTCCCAAATTGTTCTTAATTGTCTCAAGCTCTGCCTTGATATTCAGAATTTTTTCCCTCAAAACTCGTTGATCTTCAACGTCAGAAATTTGTTTCCAAAATTCTTCATTGTACGAATTCGATTCTTGAGGAAAACTGGCAATGAATTTAATAACTGCCGAGACAAGACTAGTCGCTTGGCCCAAGTATGGGATATTTGATGTTAGTCCAAAACCTTTTGAAATGGTGTTCCAAATTCGGGCATAACTGTTGTTTAGTTGTTCTAATTTCGAGCTCATTAAATTTCCCTTACTTGTGTCGTGGAACAACTTTGTATTCAGTTCAGTTTTCAGTAAGTACCTTTCTCTGAGACCATCAAAGGATGGAGTTTGACGTCTGCTACATTGTAATGAAATTCTTGAAAACCAGATTAGAACGAAAACATTCAAAATTACTTTCCCATTGAGTGGTGCCATTCTTGATAAAAATGGTTATTATTACAAATATTGTAATGTTTAAATCACAATGTACAATTACGACGAGGTAGGAACGACTTTAATGAGCTTGGACTTCGATTCTTGCAATGAGTCGTATTACTAAACCAAGTATTCATTGAATTTGTCAGAAATAATTAATTGAATCATTTAGACTTGGTCGGTCGTCATCAATACAAATACAACTTCAAATTTCGTTAGAAGAACGCAAACTTGGCTCCACGCTCCACCAATCTTATCATGATTATGCAATTGGACTATAACGCCAATCTTTCATGTTGTACACTGCTGTCAAGCTCTCAAATGAGTAAACTCTGTAATCCGGAAGTTGACCTATTGCAAATTGCAATCTATAAAAATCAGTTGCGAGGTTGCGATGCGACTGGTGGACAGACCAACCTCTCGAACAAGACAGCGAATTTATCCTACTGAATTTTAACCTGACCTGTCGGCAACCCCAAAACACTTTTCGACTAGCGAACAAAACAAATTCCCAATTCCCGGTAAAGTCAATTTTATTTAAGTTACGAAATTGTATCAATTATAATATTTTACGTATAAGTCCTCCCAAACAATAAATTAAATCCGGCTAAACTTAGTTCTAGCCTAACAACACGAACAAGTCCAAGCTCTCCCAAACTCGTAAGTTCTACCCGTTGACCGGTACAGTATAGTCTCTACGAGGAAATCTGTTGATGGTATACGGTATACCAAATACGTACAACTGTATTATGCGTTTATAACAAGTGGTGCAGAAGAGAACAATAATTTAATCTATGTTCGCGTACATTTACAACAACAAACAGGTCATAATTTCCCACAAGTTCGCGACAATTTTGACCTAGCAAGCTACAACAGTTGAATTACTAAACAATAAATAAATGAAACTGATAAATTGTAACTACACTTGAAACTCGATTTACTTGTGATGCTGTTGTCTTGTCAGCTTGACCAGATTTTATAGAAGCGATTTCTCTTTTATTATTCTGTCGAAACCAGGGGGCATAGGATATGAGAAATTGTCAAACATGACGTCCAGGACGGCTCCTTCATCAACTGTAATTCAATGAAGTCATCAGATTTAGAAACGTAATCTAAACTGTACAATTTTATTTGAACCATCCATTGAAATTAAATTGTTCCTTCCTAACAAAACTGAATTTGGCGACAAAAACCACGAAAAGCTAACCACCATTTCTTTGCTGAGACAAACTAATAGAACAACTGAACAACCAAGAATATTATTTAAAAGCTCACCATAGAAAGCTGGATAAACAGTTCCTCTAACGTTGGAGAATCCAATGCCAGTTTTGACACCATTTATAAAAAAGCTGAGCTCAATGTGATCATAGCTGACACCCTTTGTGGAGAGAAATAAATTTCGATTATAAATATATCCATTCTACGTATGTAATGAGTAGGTAACTAAACATCAATAGTTTATGTTACTAACCACTATATCCCCTTCTTGAAGCTCGCTCTCCACTTTTCCTAATTTAAGTTGATTGTGATACAATTCACCAGTTTGTTTAAGCATCCAAGAATCTGAATCGTTTCCCAGTGGTCCAGCATCCATCGGTGAATTCCTGGTTGCAACTCCAACTGCCCAAATTCCTTCTTGTTGAAATTTTACTTCAAAATATGATTTGGTTTGAATTAGCGAGGCAGAGCCTAGGGCACCACCGGTTCCACAGATCCTGAGTCCATTTTTGACAACCACAACTTCGTGCCCAAGGTAGGCAGTGTCCAATAAAATATCGCTGCCTCGTTTCTTCTTAGTTGCTGAACCGTTGGTCGAGGAACTTATTGAATTGTTGGCCTCTCCGTCCTCATACCCAAGGACGGTGTTAAAGAGAACTTTAGCAGCACGGGAACAGCACCACATTCTTGATTTTTGATGTAAGTTAAATTGAAATGTACACTAAGGTTTAAAGGTAATTTCAAAAAGAACAAGGTAACGTTATTCCGGGTAATTTGTGATGTGACTGTTGTAGTAGCAAAATGAAATGTTCTTGTCAACAATGAGTGACAAGACTGTATTTAATTAATTTTCCTAAACTATCGCTATCTAAGGCTACCTAATGTGTAGACGACTTGTTGAAGTTTAGTTCAAGTTTCATTAGTTAATTACAGATATTTGGATTCATCCAACTCAGCGAGCCCAAACTTGTACTTTCCACGCCAAACGTAGGGAACTGGAACAAGGAAAGGGCACGGCACTTGTCCGGGTATTTCGCAGAGACAATGTTTTGGACAACCAAATCCGAAATTTGCGGGATTCTCACGAATTTCAGCTGCTTTTCTTTCTTCTTCCAACTCTGAAAAACGAAACACATTTTGTCAAATGGACTATTGACTCTGATACTGACTTGCGTGACCAAATTTGAATTATATATCATGAAATCATTATTCATAGTCATAAAATAATAAGAATGATTGCTACATTCTTAGATTAAATAAAATATATCTTGTGTTGTCTGACCTTCTTTTGTTTTGCAAAGTGTTTCCAACACTCTTTTATGAATAGCGTCTTTAGACTGACGATCAATGTCCATCAACAACTCTCGCCCACTGGATAGCCAAACCCGAATAAACGGTGTAGGAGTTAATTGTCTGACTGTGACAATTTGCACGTTTGGATTCTTATATTGTAGCTGTGGTAAGTGCCAAAATGAAAAATCGACAGCCCCTTCGTGATTTGCTTGTAGACGATTGTAGTGAAGAGCAAAGATTTCCACGTACGGTTTCAATGTCAACGGGCTAGAAGTTAGAAATTTGATGGTGCGACGAATTGGTTCTCTTCCTCGCATAAACGGCATTCTTCTTCGCAATAGTACGTTTTTGTAGTTCTTCTCACAATTAGGTAACTAATTGGGTAACCCATAAGGAAATATAAGGAAAACACCAAAAAAAATAACTTCAAAACTTAAAACTCAAACAAAAAAAACCTGAACAAAACTAAAACCAAAACTACTAAGCATTTTTAACAACTAGCTCACAACAGGGGTTAGGTTAAGGTCATAGGTCAGGCAAGTCCGCAATGTCAACAAAACAAAATCGCACACACAGCACTGCCAGCAGCGTCCCAAATCGGCACTGCCAAAATCAGTTACCGGCCACAAACAAAACCAAACGAAACACAAATTTTCTTTTAAAAAAAAACTTACCAAAATACTGAAAATAAGTACAAGGACAAGGCAAAAATAGGAACAGGAATTCCTTGTGCCGTGCTGCCACAACAATTACGCAACAATGGAAATTGAAGTGACCTCCGAATTGGGTGGTTGGTTGTGGAGTGGACTTCCTCGATTTTTGACTTGGTGGCGGCTGGGAAGAAACTCACCTCCACATTTTCCACATCTGCTTCAAAACTACAAACTTCTTTCCTATTTCCTTGTGCCGAGTTGGTGCGGATGCCTTGCCTTGAGCACTTTTCCCACTTTATGATTTGTGAATGAAAATCAAGGTGAGTGCAAAAAATGTGATCCAAAAGATGCGATTGCGAATTGCGAATTGTGAATTGTCCATGCCGCCAAGCACAGGGAAAATGAGAAGAATGAAGGTGAAAGGCCAAAATTCAAATGCGCATCCGCCACCAAAGAGCTCGACTCTGATGAATTTTTACTCCACATTTTCATGGCACTTTCACCCTTTCACCGCCTTTCTCTCTCCTGGACAAATCGCAGATTCGCAAATCCAGAAATCTGGCTAGACGCTAGATTCTCGAAAATATGGGCTGTTTGGACAAATTTATGATTCTAATTCCAAATCACAAAAAATGCACAAAAATACTTGATTTTTATTAAAAGTTTTGGAGATTTATTCGCGATTCGGGTCGCGAGATTCTAGAAGGAAGGCAAAAATCAAGTGTGAGCATTTCATCGTAAAGCATTCAGGGCTGGGCTGTCATAAACATACTAAAACCAAAAATAGTGCAAAGATTCGTGATCTTTATTTCTTCAAGAAGAGCAAGAGTCTGTACAATCAAGTGCGGAGAACCACACACATTTTATTTATAAATAGTCGTTAAGTTAAGGTAAAAAGTTGCTTAAAAGGCCAAAAATTCCGGCTTTGGGATCCTCCAGAGCTAATATCGATGAATTATTATTAGGTTACTACCAAATGCATTTCAAATGCAATTCTATCACAGATGTGTATCTCTTACAATATATAATGTCAACATTTCAAACAGTCGAAACAGTTCTAAAGAAAAAACTTGAGTTGAAAAATTCAAGTCTTACAAACATTAAAATACATAATACTTATATTTATATTTAATTCAGATTTTCAAGAAGTGTGTGCATATCTGGTACTATTTAGTTTTGCTTCCTGTGCTGATACCGAAGAGCAGAGGCAAGTGTGAACTAGCTGCTCATGGCAATTAAAAACGTACTAAAATTAAAATCAACTTTTCTAAAAGCACTAGCTAATGTCGAAGTTTTACATTATTTGAGATGAAAGTCATTGCAGACAACGAATCTCACTTTTTGGATAACCAATCCAGGAGGCACATAAATATACACATAATCTTATGACAATCGCTCAACTTAATTTAGGAACTTCCGACACTTAGCTGATGTGCAATAGCACGGAATCTTTACTTTTTCGTAAGGAAATTTGTAGTCGTACGTTAGCTCCTCTCCACAAGAAATTCTTCGAGTTGCGAATATCAAAATATGTTTTTGTCCAAGAATCTCCACGTTTTTAGAGCGACAGTTGGGCTGGAAGTAAATAAAAGCAAAATAGGAAACGATCATTTTGCTGATGTATTTACAGTACATTTTTAGAAAGAATTAAAAACTACCTCGCATGAATGATTGATGAAACGGGCGGCATTTCCCTTTAGTGTTGCGTCGACCACATAGTGGTCATCTATTCTAAACATGTAACATCCGATGTCCTTCGACTCATAAAATTTCTCCCTCACATCACTTAGGGCGGATCGAATGATCTGATGAATTGATAAATATAAGTGATATTGAAATGTAAACCGAATCCGTTATCATAAATTAGTAAATTTTTGCACAAAGTTACCTCTCCGGCATACTCGATGATCATTTCATTGTCTTCAATATCTTTGGATGTAAAAAGTCCTCTTCCATGAATTTTAGACCAGTAGACATTTAGATGCTTGTTCCCTTGCTTGATTAAATTACGAAATTTCATCGCTACTGGAAGGTCGGCCACTTTTGCTATGTCGGCACTGTATTGAAAAAAAAATCGGATTCGTTAGTTACGCAGTTACGCATATGGATTAAATTTCAATCTTTTTTACGTACTATTTATTCAAGGTTGGAACCATGGGCTTCCTATGTTTTGAAGCAAGCCAACCGAACATATCAAAAGGCTTCCTTCCGTTGTAAGGTTCGGTTCGGGAACACCCCGAAGGATTTATAGGCAAAGGAGTATCGGCTGCAGCCGCAGCGGTGGGGTCTTGAAATCTATAACGTAGACTTTCATTGACGGCCTTATTTGCTCCCGGAAGCTGTGCAAGTAAAAATTGCACAGCGCGATGAATTAATCCCAAGTGGTTGAAACTGGTGGCCGCCTCTCCCTTGTTATCTATAAATGAATCAAAACCAATATAGCTGATAATTGTAATTGCTAATTCTTAAATTTTACAAATTGCTGTAAACACTTACCAGGGAAGGAAAGATTCGTGGTTGGGTAGGCCAAAGGTGGGAGGTTTCGGTTTCCGGGACTACTGCCTTGAACAGTCTCGAAAATATGTGCCCATATTGCTCTAACGTCACTGGATCGGAAGACCACAGTGTCGTTGCAATTTACTTCGTACACGATTACAGCCCGATGCGTCTAAAAATAATCGAAATTAAGGTCTAGCCAATTTTGAAAACAAAATTAACACAGTCTTACCAGTCCTTTGGTAATTTTTGGCAGAGCTATTCTCGTCGCAGTTTCCAAATTCCCAGTCTGTGCTGTTGAACTATCCTCTTCCTCGACGATGGTCCGATTGGATTCACCAGATTCTGGGGAAGGATTTCGGACAATGTGTACCACAGGGACAACCACTACGTCTGTCGATGTTCCAGCCTTGACAAAAAAAGACATTGTAGTTTTACTAAACAAATTCATTAAAAAATTTGATTATTATGATTATAAATTACTTACCATATCTCCCCCGGTAATTTTGCCTTTGATTTTCAAGTTTCTCATGGCGCCTGGTCCAATTTTAGAACTAGGCTCAGTGATGTTGTCGATAGCTTTTGAAATAAAATCTAATAGTTTAGCTACTGCTTGATCTGATTCTTTTTTTTAAAAAAAAAATTAATAACAAGCTTACAATATGAATCCTCGCCACCTTTCCGTTTCAGGTTTATTTTGATTCCTTGATTCGGGCCTTTTGCAGAATTATTTTTGTTCGCCTCAACCCCAGCTACATTTTGAGTTTGTGGTTTTGGTTCCTTCGCAGGGGTGCTTGGATTGGTATTGGTAGGATTTGCTGTCTTCAGAGAAGTGTCCTCGATCAAATTTTTGGGAGGGTTTGATAGGAGATTATTGAGCCCTGCACTGGAATCGTGCTCCCCTGATCCAGCGACAACATCTTCGACATTTGAATTTGATTCTAATAAACCAGTACCGCAAGGCAGAGTGCTTGACCCTATTGTGTTGATTTTAGGAATATTCGCTTCATTGTTCAATTCAACATTAGCTTGTGTCGTTATTGGAGCATCCGGAAGTGGCTGGGAAGTGGCAGTCGAAGGTAAAACTGGCTGAGCAGCACCGTGAAAAGAGGATTCAATCTGTTGGATTTGGTCAGACATTTTTTGGAGAGGATGTTCCATTGGTCGCACGACTGCAATGTTTGGGTTTGAGGCTGGCGGTTTTCCTGCAGGTGTCATTACCGGAGCGTTTATAGAATCCGAAGTTGTCGTCGCCGATGACAACACTGCAGATGTAGTGGATGTATTGGTCAGCACGGCGGTCGTGACTACAGTTGCCGGTAAAAGCTTTGGAAGTGCAGAAGGGGACATCATAGAGTTGTAAAGAAGAAGCCCTTGACCTTTTCTCTCAGCCATGATACTAGCGAGTTGGGCTTTAGCCTTAACCGGTGGTTTAGCTTTCTTCAGAGGAGGAAGAATACCTCCCGCGAAACCCCAAGTTGACGCCAATTGTTTTTGAAGTTTCTTTTGGGCAGCGGCAGTCATTTTTAGTGACTTGTCGTTCTTAATTCCCGGAGCAACTGTTGGCTGATGACAGTCAGGACAAGGGCAAGGTTTCGCTGGCATTCCAGGCCCAGAGGTAAGGGAGCTGACATTCAAATTGGGTTGAGGTGACCCAGGTTCAGTAGATTCACTGGTGGCTTTGGTGCACTGAACTTGGTGATGCCTCTGAGGGTGAGACGCAACTTTAGCTGGAGAAATTACGCTCATTAAATTTGGTATCATTGCAGGTTGTGTATTGGGCGTTGACTGTACTTTCAAGTCATGACCAGCTTGTGATGTCGGGGAAATATGAGGGCAAACTTGACTTCCAGCTTTTGTTGGCGTATTTGGAATTGAGTCGCCTGGTTGAACCAGAACATATGTCATGTTTTCAGTGGGTGTGCCTTGCGGTTGTTGTGGTGCTAACTGTTGCTGAGCATGCTGAGCTTGTTGAGCTACCATACCTTGATGGTAGTACAAATTCTCAGCGTTATATTCAGGACGGGCGCCAGGAAAACCGAATTGCAAATGCGGATGGGTTAGCTGAAGCGAAGCCACTTGCTGTTGCATTTGCTGATACATGGCAGTGGCAGCTGCAAAATCTTGCTGTTGCTGATGTTGCTGCATCTGAAGCTGGAGCTGTTGTTGAAGTTGGTGGTAATTTTGTGGGTTAATTTGATTGGGCGCGTATGGAAAATATTGATTCTGCTGATGTGGTGGATGTGGGTAAGGAATCTGGACGAGATATTGACCATTGGCGTCCTGCATGGTAACCGTCTGCATTGGTTGTGGACGAAGGTGAGCATGATGAAGTGGCGAATTTGTTTCCGAATTCGGGGGGTACTGTGGATTTAAAGAGTCGGCTCCTTCTAGTCGCTGGTGGTGATGATAACCGGGCAATAGTTGATTCCAGGTTCCTAATTGTGAGGGTGAACCCTGCTGCTGTGACTGAGTTGCGTTTGCTTGAAATCCAAACACTGGCTGCCGATTTATATTTTGGAATCCTGCGTGCCTAACACCAGGATGAAGAATGTGGGCTATTGCTTGGTCGTGGGTTCCCGTGATATTAAGATCCAGATGTTGACCTTGGCTATTTTGTATTTGAATTTGCCCTTGTCCCGGTCTCAACTCGTGATGATGCAAATGATGTTGTAGTTGAGGTCCACTAACTCCCGAATGGTAGACAGTAGGAATCGTCGAAGCTAATTTAGACTGCTGGTGATGGTGAGATGGTGATGGTTCTGGCCGAAGGTTTACACCTTGTGCGCTGATATTTGTCAAAGCCTCTACTGCTGATTTATTCACCAAAGTTTGTTCTTGGACCACTTGGACGGCAGAATTCGTTTGGCCTTGGTGGTTAACTGGATTCTCTAACAACGGATGAGCCTTAATTTGTATCGTGTAATCTTTGTTATTTTGAAAATGAGTGATGATGTGTTGCAATTTCTGACTTCCTTCTGTTTGGTTTTGTTCAGGGTTTGGAAGCTGCGACATGATCTGTTGGTTACCGAAAGTTCCTTTTGCATATGAAAACAGCGGGGTTGGCGCTGGCGTTTTCAATAAAACTGAAGCGTCGGTTTGTAGAACTTGAGCGTGAGAATTAGGAGAATTCGTGGGTTCTAGCGAAGGGAGAGCAATACCACTTGGCAAGTTTGAAGTAGGGGATACTGTGGTTCCAAGGTGTAATAATTGCGAATACGATTGTTGCGGAGAGTTTGTCGGAATAGGAGTGCTTTGCGACTGCGGTTGAATCGAGTTTATTTGCGAAGGAGTTGCTACTTCGGTATTTCTTGAATTTAACTCCAAAGAAGTCGCAGACCGTGCGTCCTTACTGATTACTCTCAATCCAGTTGGCAAAATATCACCTGGTTTCAATCCTTCAGGTTTTGAAGGGGTAAAAACGTTGGGGATTTCCATTTCCTGCCCTTTGACAGCAACAGCCGAATTCTCCAAGTCATCAGTGGTTGTGGTGGCGCTGGACACTTCTGATGTGCTCTCGGATTCAGTTTCTGATTCTTCATTTGTTTTACAAATTGTTGCAATTTGCTCAACAATGACAGGGCTTCCAATTTCAGGTTCAGGGTCATCCTCATCCTCATCATTGTCACTGCTGCTCAGCGTATAACAGTTTTGCATATGTTTATTCAGACTTTCGACCGTTCGATACACATTCTTGCATTTGGAACACACCACCCGACCATTTGCCAAATGCATTTCCACTTGCTGCTTCTTTCTGGTCTTTGACACACTTTGTTGAGGGACAGTCGGAGTATCATAACTTGCATTCTCGAGCTTTTCCTCTACTTTCTTAGGAGTGCTAGTAGCTAAACTAGCTGTTGCCTTGTTTTCAATAATTTGGGAATGCTTCTCAGAAGTGTTGAGCAACTTTTGCAACTTTGACACGATTTCCTCCCGCGGAGAACTTTTGTTCTCGAGTGATTTCGTGGCCACCGCCACAGCATCAACTTGGACTTTAGGTGAAGTTTTCGGCTCGGGTTTTAATTTTTTTTGCTTTAGTTTCTTGGACGTCGAAGCAGTCGGCTCTTTTACTGGCAGAACTGGTTTGAGTTCTGATATTTCTGCAACAATTTTCCTGGGCCTTCCCCTTTTCCTTTTTGGTTCAGATATTTCCTCTTCTGATAGCGGTACCGTAGGTTTTCCCTTCTGTTTTCGGGGTTTAGCTTTTGGTTTGCACAGTTTAGAATGCCGATTTAAAGAGGACTCAGATACGAAAGACTTTTTGCAACTAGAACAATCGAATTCTTCCTTCTTATCATCTAGTTTGGGCTGCTTATCCCTACTCCGCAACAATCTTTTGGGTGCATTTTTGGGAATCTCTGGAGGACCTCTTTTTGTGTATTTTCTCGGATGCGGATGGCTTGATCCTTCAGCCGGGGACTCATTTTTGCGAGCCCGTTTAGAGCGTAAAGGTAAGCTTTTCTCGTCTTCAGGAGCTGTTGTATCTGAAGATGAGGTAGACCCGCTGTTATCATCGCTTTCATTTCCGCTGCTCGAATCATCTGAGCTGACGTCGTAAGCTCCGTCGACTTGAATGATATGATAGTCAAGAATTAAATCCTTTGATTTGTAATAGTTTTGCGATTTGGAGTTGATGGTATAATCAATTTCACAAGTTTCAGTGTCGAGCTCTGGCCATTCGTCGCCGATCATATCTTCCACACAAGAATGCAAGTGAGCCATAGCATCGGGAGTTAAATAGTCATTAAAAAAATTAGCATCATCTCGGAAAATATCAACTGGGCTAGGGTCGTCGGGAAGAGTATCGACCAACGTCTTCGAAGCATTGTTGAGCACAGCAAGCGTTCCAAAACTAGTTTGAACTTCTGCATCTTCCACTGTCTCTTCTTCGTCACTGGATACTGAAAGCTGCAAAGAGCAATGAGGCAGCCACTCCGTTCTGTATTCATCCACATAAACTGGACTCGTGTCAATCCATTCGTGGAACTTTTTCACGTCATTCAGTTTCTTTTGAACACGATTTTCAGCTTTGGTGTGATCAATTGTCAGGTTGATTTGATTGTTGTACTTTTGAGTTTCAGAGTTCATCCAATTCTTTGGTACAGACGAACAAATGGAAACGATAATTTTACTAGTTGGGCTTTCTGTTGACCAGAATAATCTAGAACACTCATAGCCCACCGGAATTAATATGTGTGAGGGATACTTATTGCCGTCATCGGGCAAACTGCCGTTATAAATTTCATCAATGGAATTGACAGAAATCGGAACAATCCGACCGAGCCTCGAAATCATTAAGGATCCAATTGAAACCATCAAAGCTGCCGAGTGCACTAACTTCTCCTTCTTTCTAAGCCAGTCAACATCCACGTAAACTTGGCGTAGGACCTGGAACGTGAACCAGATGGCACAATTAAAAAAATTGAGTACGACTATCGAGTTCAGATATTTGTGTATCATTATAATGCAAATGAAAATACCAACCTGCATGTCCGACTGAATGTTATCGTGAATAGATTTGTTTGTATGTTTCGGACAAAATATACTTTTGTCATCAAGGAGTGCGCAATCACTATTAAGAGCACATGGGAAATGGTACGTATTCCGACACGATGTTTGGCAACAGGAAACACTTGCTCCGGCTTTGTTGCAAATGCCACACAGAAGAGTCTTGCTCCGGTTCAACGCAGTTCCGACCTGAACACATGTTTTTAAACAATATTACAATTTGCAAATACTAAATTAAACAAATGGTTTCCCTTTCGTTTTCACCATACCTGTTGAAGTGCTCCGTCGTTCTCTTCCCAAACTTCTGAAGACCAGAGAGCGCAGTTCACGTGAACCCAATCCGTTAACCCGGCCCAAAGCAATCTTCCGCAAAAATCAGGAGGAAAGTCACCCACACCAAGGCAAAACGAGCAATGCCTGTGATCGTCGGTATGTCTGGGGTCCCAATACATATCTTGGAAAGCATCCATTCCAGAAAAGGGAGAACATGATTTTTTCTTCTCGCTCGCACTATCAAAAGTCGATTCTCGACCAATCTCAAAGTTCTCACTGCCGTAAAAACTCAAGTCTTCAAAGATCACGGACTCCTGGCTATCATTCTCAGATGGATCAAACCAAGGAAATACTTCGCGCACAGAAGAGGCAAAATATTCCTTCAATGTGTCCAACCTTGTAGGATCTTCTGCAGCGAATATTTCATCGAGTGATTTCATTGTAGTTGCGTAGGTCGTAAGCACAGATATCGCTCTTTCCTGGCTGCACAATGTGGTAGTCACAGAGTCAAAAAATGATGTAATTTGCTTGTATGGGCTTGGCGTTTCGGGAACAATAATTGAATTGATCTGTTTCAGAGCTTGAATTGGCCTAATGAGCTCTTTCTCAGGGGTAGCTTCACGAGGGCGTCGATTGTCTTCCAATTTTTCAACTCCGGCACACTTTAAGATGAAGCTGCTTTGTTCCACTGTTTGAGGGGACTTCATAAAATCATGTAAGACGACTCGAGGACATTTAAAATCTGACACGGATTCTTTCACAACCTTTTTCGTGGGAAGAGGTTCAACCTCAACCCCCAAGGAAGGAAGCTTTACTGGCAAGGGGTTAGAGATCTGTAAGTCATTCACAGGCTTTTCCTTCGATGGAACAATAGTTCCTTCTGTTTCTTCTATTTGAAGCAATTCTGGTTCGGGCTCCTTTGCAAAGTTTAACTTCTTTTTCTTACGGCACATGCTGACTGCTTTCTTTTGAAAAATTCTAAAGATGGATTGGCATCCATTTGATATTTCTATTCGCATAGCTTGACGCCAAAAAGGATCCCAGCTATTGTCGCATAATCTGTCAAGAATTTGAACTCGTGAGAACTCCTTCAAAAGTTATAAATCAAAACCTTATCTCGCATACCTGCAAATGTACTCCACCGATTCTGGCAAGTTGCTCAAAATTTGATATTCCTCATTTGACAATCTCTCACACTTGGCATGAACCCACCTCTCGCACTTTCCACATTCCATCATCTAAAAATTCAATCAATACAGCAATAAATATGGGTTTTCGTCTAAACCAAACTCAAAATGAAATTGACTTAAGGATTTCGCACCTTGGTCTCAAAATCGTTGTCACTGTAGCAGACTTGACAAATCGGGCAAAATGATCCCTTCTGCCTTTGCCGAAAGCAGTCTAGGCACAACATTAATTTATTTGTGCTTCCATTTTGATTTTCTGCATCTTGCCCAAGTCTTTTATCAATTTTCTTCCCACAACTCTTGCATTTGAAGCAATCCTCACAAATCCATTTATCAAGCGAGACATTTTTCGGGCTCTTCTTCACACAACCAACGTGGCAGGATAGTCGGCAGAGTGTGCATTTCAAAAATTGGTTCTGTTTTTCATTGCCGTTACGACTTTGTAATCTGCAGATCCTACAACTGATGCATCGACTGCACTTCCAAGTCAATAGCTGCTCATTCAACTCAAACTCTTTCTCAGTCTCCAAATCCTTTTCCAACTGGAGTATTGGTTTGGGAGTGAGTGGAGGGGAAAGCAGAGAGGCCAAAGGATTTACGCTATTTAAAGGTCGTGGACCTTCGTTGTAATAAATTGGAATTGGAATTTTCAAAATCTCATCAATGGCAAGTGGAAAGTCACCCTCTGAATGACCTGCTTTAGGAGTGGTTCTGGAAACGAATGAGGAGAGCAAAGAGTCATCGCCAGAGCAAAACGGGTGGTACGGTTCACAGCATGTTGAGCAAAATATTAACTGAAAAACACCAAAACATCCATAGTTAGAATAACCTTAAATTGAATACGACTCATTCATGAATGTTGCAAATATTGAATACAGATTACAAAATAATGTACAAAATCACGCATTCCCCATATCCAAAGCAGGCAAATTCACGTGCAAGATTCTCTGTCATCCTTCAGGAAGTCCCTGTCTGGTAATCACTTTCTGAAAGTCTTAGTTAGCTAGTAGTGATTAGAAGGTTAGACAGCAAAACATACTGCATTTCAGTTTGAGTTCGTGGAATGCTGTGACTGTATTGTAGTTGCTGTAGGTTCGGTATAACTTTTCTGCTATATCAATTATTCCCATTTTATAACGCTAAGGTTAAACATCCAAATTAATACTTCGGAATAATTAGACAACCTGATGACACCACAAAGAAATGACAAATGACAAGTCGCAGTACAAAAGACATTTAAGACATCAATTTAAGAGCAACCTATCAGTCGTGTCTAAGACGAGATCTTCAAATATCAGCAGTTTAATCCCTGATAGCCGACGAGAATCTCTATACGTTACGTCCTATCTTGCAAAATTTTTGGTATTTGGATTTAAGAGAGATCATGATCATGGGTTGCTTTCGATGTCCTGATGCATTTGGGTATCAGTATGTATGAATAGTATACCTTTGAGAAAATGTACTTCACCAAAGGGAAAGAATTGTTTAGAGAAGTTCAGAGATTGTGCAATTTTCTGATAGTAACAGAACAGTATGTCGTATTACTGAATCGAGAAGGCGAGTAGTACAAGTAGTGCCTAGAATAGAAACATTGAACAATATCATTGCCGAGTCTCAAGTCTCAACTATTTAGCCCAATTGTACTGTTGGCTCTAACTTTACTGCGTAATCGATCTCGACCAATTGATTTTGTAAACAAAGAAACCACAATTAGGCTTTTCCAACAAGTACCACGACTGCCCCAATTCAAGATCAACAACAAATTTTAATTTTGATTTCGAGCAATACAAACATATTCACAGCGAAATCTTTCCAAGCTCAAGCCACATTCACGTTTTTGAAGAAATATTTACACAAAGTTAAACAAACAATTCTGATTCCTGATTTGTTAGAGGGTAGAAGTTAAGGTTAAAGAAAATATGGGAAGATAAACAACAAGAAAATTATAATTAGAATAAGTGCAGTGAAATGGACCATGCAAATACGCCGAAGGGAGAATAAACAAAAATGCACTAATACTTGTTCAATTCCAGCTGAGCCGCAGAGGAAGCAAAGTGGCTTGGGAGGGAAGGAGCCGTTTTTGACGTCAACAACAATTGGAAATCCGTTTTGCTCAACGTCTTCAGAATCCAAGTTAAACAGTGCTCTAATCATTCCTTTTGCTCGACCCCTCACCAGGCTAGTTTGCCTGTCCAATAAGATCTGCCAGTCAGAATGCATCCATAGATCAGTAAATGCAATGGTATTAAACCAAAATTTGCGTGAACACTTACTTCCCCGTTGGCTTCTTCCGAATCGGAATCATCATCAGTGTATTCAGCCTCACTCATGTCCAAACTGAATTTCCCAGATCGCATAGCACCTTCGGGAACTAAATAACAGAATATAAATCAAATTTGGTATCAAACAATGTTGACGGACTGCAATTGGTAGGACTACGATGATCTTACTTTCTGGCATATTAGTAAATCCCTTCACGGACTGGCTCGGAATCTGTGGGGTGTCAGT
>JAQGCM010001065.1:0-17763 GCA_034699705.1 Hymenaphorura dentifera
AACTAAAATTTCAATTTTTGAACAGTTGTCACCCAAAGTCAAAATCAACAAATCGGTCCCGTACGAAAGTCCTAAAATCTGTAATGCTAAAATTACTGATGCCCCCACTATACATCACGCTAAAAATAAATAAATAAACCTTTAGTTGCTATGATAAGAATAAACCACTAAACTGTTCGCCATTTGACTGTCGATAAGAATGTCAGAGAAACAACTAAATTCAATTGTAATTTTGTAAACCGTGGATAATTATTATTTTTGGGACTCAAATTCACACGATTACCCATCACAATGACTTTGCTCATTTTTGCGGTAGATTCTTGAAGAAATTGGACCAATTAGCGGCTGCATCAATGTTATCCTTGTATTCAGACCAACATTGACATTTCATGTATTTTTTGGCATTGGCTCTAGGCTAGGCTAGGCTCCACTGATAAGACAGTTTTCCCCGTTCTTCCTACGACCAACTAAAAGCAAAACAAATCGGTATTCCCAGGACTAAAAACCTGCCCCAAACTCAGCATTGTAGGCATAATAAAAAATTTGACCTACATTGAGAACAAGAATGCATTTCCGTGTCGGTCTTGCTATTCAAAAAAGATTTGGACTTGTACTATTATTATGCCGAATTTTGCAAAGTTCGAATAGTTCAAAAGCCCTAAAAATCGACCCTTTGATAAACTACATAGACCAGAAACTTCCACATTCAAAATTGCTCCTCCTGAATAAACTTAGAACGCAATATGACAAGAATCGAGTTTTTGCTTACGTCATAAGAGTTGTTACTTAACTGGGCTTGGTTCAATTTAAATAAAACTTGTCGTTTTTTAAACGGATTTCTTTGTAAACATTTACATATTTCCGTCTAAGATTAGTTATTGTCCGACGTCAGAAGGTTGAAGAAATGCGGTAGCTCTCTCTCTACAGAAGAATGAGTGAGAGTTCGAGAGATCCCAAGCGAATCGTGCTTGATTTTTGGACAAGTCATTTAATAAGATTTATTACCGGGGGGTTGACATTTCAACAAAATAGAACAGCGGGAGCTTTTCTTTGGTCCAGGACTTGGAAAACTCCTAGAAGGAAAAAAATCTAGTAGTCATAGTAGAAAGTCCTTGCACGGTTTGTGAGTTTTGTTGAACGGACAGACATACGTGCATGCATGTATGTTATGTGCTTGCGATCGAGCTTGCCTGCTGAACTATCCAAAGAAAAAAAAGAAAAGATGCTGGCTGCCACTGCCGTGACACAGAAGGGCTCCTGTGGGTACTTACTGCACTTCTTAATGTCTCATGCCTTATTTCCCGAGAGCCTCATCAAAACCAACAAAGTAAAATCTTCCTATACTTTTACATACAGTCAACTCTCATTTTTTCCAAGCATACAAGTCATTCAGAACTCCAGCACGACAATACTGTACTTTCAAGAAAAATCAAAGGGCAAAAATTCTTTCGTCAGTCTCACAAAATCGTGGGATAACTTGGCAGCCAAGAATTTTTCTTCGTCAGATGTGGAATTGTTTTGCCTGCCATATGTCCTTGTCGTCCACATTTTTGTTGGAATTTATTGCTTGAACTTGCAGAGTGCCAAAAATTCAGAGCTCTATTATGTTTTGTATTTGCTAATTTCGGAGCCTGACCCGGAATGACATCGGAAATGTTTATGTCAACAACCTTTTGCTGCAAAGTTAGGTTTGGGAAAAAATACCGAACCGAAAGGAAATTGGAAGGAAACCTGTAACTAGACCAAAACGACGCAACTTGCAAGTTATCAATCTTTCCTATGTGACTGATCCAAGTGTGCCAAGACAATTACGAGATTTTTTTTGGCACTCGAGTCTATTGTTGATACTTACTAGGAGCGAGTAGCCCAGCGTGCTTGCTTTATAGAGCAGAGAGCCGCTGAATAGAGTAGAGACTGAATTGCAAGTGCAAGTAGTACGTATGTGTGTACCCCATCCAAGACCCAACCCGACCATTCATTCAAAGTTTGACTTGGCTGGCCAAGTTTTTCTAAGAAATAAATGGAAGAATGGAGGTGGACGTCTAGAATTGAATTCAAAAAATATAGGGCATGGCATGAGCTTGGTGTGTAGGAATGCTAGAAACCTAAGATTGTGATATTTTTTTCGGAGACGAAGTTGTCGTAATCGTACATAAGTAGTAAGTATGCAGTGCTGCTCTGCTACTGCAACTCAGAATGGCAAAGAAAAGAATTTGTCCGAACCGAACCGGGAGCTTGGCTAGGCAATGCAGCTAAGCCGAGGTGATACATCACGTTATCTCAATAAAAACGTCGGAACTCTTCTCTTCTTCCCTTCACACTTTGGGCAAAAAAAAAGTATTATTTATGTAAAAAATAAAAAATTCCTCATTTCCACCCTGCCCCGGATGTGTGTGACTAAATTTCAATATTCGTTTTTGTTTGGATGACAATGACAACTTTCAAATCAGATTCGCAATCGCACCGATTCGCAAATCTACATATTTTTTGCGATTGTCTTTCCAGTATTTTTTGAGAAGCAGAAGCAAAACAAGATTTTCTGACATTATCAATAAACACCTTGACGTAAACTGACGAACGATTTTGGCCCTTTCGTTTGTAAAGATTATTGGATTACAAAAAAATAGTCAAAGCTGGCCAAAAGAACTTGACGACTTCTCTCTCTCTTGTGTTGACTTAAGTAGGGAAAGACATATCGACACATCAAAGCACTCTAAGCTGGTATGTGCCCTTGGTGGTGCTAGTGTGTTGGTGACATGCTGGTTTGTCTGATGGACACCGACGATGACATGCGTCTCTTGTAAAATGGTCCCTCAAGAAGAGATAGACCCTCCACTCTATTTCTACCTCTCCATCATTAATTTTACAGGAAGGAAGAAGAAGGAAGGTAAAAAGGAAACGAAGACGAAAGAACGAAAGGGAAGAAGGAAACCCTAGTATGTACTTTACGACTAATGTGGGGCCTTATTACTCAAATCGTTTGTCCTCAAGCTTTCCTTAATGGATTTCCTTCATTACATCCCATTAGTTAGGCTCTGTTGAAGTCGTTTTTGAAAACTTTCACTTTTTCAGAGCGTGTAATTTATCAATTTGTTTCAAATTTGCAAATCCAAATTGTCTTTAAATTCTACGATTGTCTAGCCATTTAACCAGTTTATGCGCTCAGATTTAAGACAGGCGAATAAGAAACTTATGTCAGATCTTCAGATTTCAAAAAGTGTCGTCAACGTGTGATCTCCAGTTCAGACCCCCAAGTCCTGAGATTTGGGGGAATGATAAATATTTTGTCATCTTTAAGACTCACACCGAACTTGCATTTGAGGACAATTAACGTGAGCAGAGACAAGACAAAAACAATCTTAGTATGTTAAACATGTTCACTCTCAACTAAAACGCATTCTCAAATGACCTACCCTGGCATGGCCGCATGGCTGCCAGGTCACTACGTACCGTGAAATCTGTTACTGGCATGGTTGTTTAAAAAAAGTCACTTCTACTACTACTGCTAGTAGAACTGGTGATCGTCTATCGCCCGTAAGCCGAGCCAGTCACAGCTCAGAAAAACTGAAAAAACGAGTTCTTGAGTTGAACAAGTCACATAAATAAAATGGGAAAAGGCGAAAGGGTTTTACGCTAGCAAAATAAAGATGAACTTGCGTTTGCCATCACATCCATTGGATTTGCTTGGGTCGTTTTTGCACATGCACTTTGAAAAAGATGGATGATAGATATTTACAAGGGAATGTGGGTAGAATATTTAAAAAGGCATCGGATCTCTCACAACTTAAGGTAGAGTGAAAGAGTAGAAGGAGAGGAACCTTAAACTCAAGTTAAGATCAAGTGCGGCTCTCAGTTTCCGGCAGAGATCATCTAAAGGCCAAAAAAGCCCTGCTGAGGCATATCTTGTAAATACAGAAAAATTCATCTTTTCTCATCATCTTCATCTTCATTTTTCTCTCCTATCCTACATATAGGTAGCAAACATGCTCCAAAAAAAACTCTGATGATGAAGATCATAAGCGGGCTGAACGAAGGTTGATTGTGGTTTTCTTTTACAATTTTTTTGCGGTAGAAACTATTAGGGAATTTGAGGTTGTTTATATAAAATCCTTGGAGGGTATTAGCTTAGCTAAAGAGTCCTACTCCTGGGCTCCGACTGGCTCTACTACCTTTATCCACATGATTAATAGGAGTTTTAACGGAACAAAATGTAAAATGCCTCGTGTCATACGGTCATGTCAGGTGTATTTCTCATGGAGCATCAAGATCAAGATTCGTACCAGTCTTTGCACGTCGGCACGTAGTTTGTATTATTAAGGGATCTTTTCATTTGACATTCAAGCAAGATTAACTTGTGAATATTTCGACGAAGAGCTGCCTAAAGAAATGCTCATGACAATTGCTAATGGTGTTGAAATTTTCTAAGAGTAATTGACGTAAAGAGTAGCAGAAATTTATATTCATTCAATGCTCGAGACAAATTCAATACAGATTTGTAAAGGAAGGATTTTTTTTTGAATGTCAGTTGTTAATTGAATGATCAATGATTCGTTGAGAATCTGTAAAAGAATCATAAGTCTATACGACGGCTCATAGGAGCAAGCATAAGAAATCCTTGTTGCAAAATAAATGTGCATAAATTAAGAATGAAAACAAGTCCAAGTCAAATTCAAATTGGTCTGAGCCTTTTAAGGATTTGCAAATTCTCAAGGCATGGGCACATGGATGATTTCATTTGAGTTGCTTTTGCTTTCGCAAGAAATGCCAATAGCCATTTACTACGTGCACTAGCCACACATGTAGTTCAAGTCTTAAGAGAACAAAATTATGAGCTGGCCGGCCAGGCAGGCCTAGTCAAAATTTGAGCTCAACCACGCAGTGCAGTACAAATAAACACCACAGGTACAGGTAATGTTTTCCGCCCACCTATTTTGCATTTAAAATGGAATATCGTAAATGAAAACTTGTGCAATATTATTATTATCACGACCATACTCTGCTTTCATAGTTTATGAACGTGACGAGCTGAGCTGACAGCTCAACCGTGCCAACGGCTATAACTTTACATAAAGTTCGGGCATGTTTTGAGTACGTACCAGCCTCCATATTTTATTTGCGAAAATCCACAAAAGCAGCCATAACAGTCTAGTACGTTTTAAGTATTCTGCGTCGGGCCATCATGTTCGGCATTGTAAATTCAAATTGTCGAAATGTATTAGTAAGCAAATAAATCTCTGCTCATACGTTAGATATTTTTCCAGGTTTTGAGAGTATTTTTCAACCAAAATCCTTCAGGTAGACGATACGATACACCTGTAATTTTTGGTTACGTAGCCAAACAATTGATTAAGCGCCTAGAGAACAATTAGAACTCACTGCAAAACCCAGGTTGACAGGTGGGGGAGGGCATTGAACGGAGTGAAATACATACTCTGCAGGGATTGATGGAAACATGACCGCAAGCAAGTTAACATGCTACAAACTTGTTCGTTTGTCTTTTACGTAATACATAAAAAATCTTTGGCTGGAATTCATTTGCCTATCCAGGTTGTTGTGAATTTTACATGAGCACAATCACAACAATGCCAAGAGACGACGTGTACGGATGCAGAAAGTTGTACAAAATTTTGCCGACAACTCTCAACCAAACATTGCAAACAATGAAACTTTGCGGGAAAAGAAAGCTCAAAAGGCATTCTTGCATCAAAAATCGAGTTCAGGAAGGAAAAGAAAGTAAAAGTGAAGGTTGCTTGCATGCATGCATGTAACGGCAGTTTGCAGTTTTCTACTTCTTTGCACAAAATTCGCTAGACCAAATCCAAATAATCGATTTTGCTATGCATTGCATTGCAAGCCTTCTAATAATATGCAACCACATAGACAGACAGTTTTGTTTGGACAATTTGAGGGATGTTGACTGAAGCAACATACAGAAGAATCGTCATTACAGTTTTATTGGGTGGAACGCGGGGCTTGGTCTTGGTTATATCAACCGTCAGCATTTCAGGCTGCCAGGCAATGAATATGAAAAATTCGATCGAACTTGCAAATTTTACAACCCAAATAATACTGCGCTATATTTCTAGCTTTTGGAAGTGGAGTAGATACTTAGTAAAGAAAAATATTTGGCTACAAAATATGATCTGCACTTCAAAAATTTTCTTGCACTGAAAATCGATTTGTTTTCTCTTCGCTTCATTTCTCTTTTCTCAGCTTTCAAAAACCTGAGATTGAATATTAAATTAACACCGGTCGGTTTGGCATCGATAACAAAAGAGTATCGCTTTCACTTTGAATATTTCCCGAAAATTGTCTGAAATTTGCGGGAGCGTTGTTCGGTATATGTATTGTGTTTTTTTTTCTGTGTGTGTGTTGTTATGCTCTTGTTCTGATTCATATCACATACAAACATGATTGATTGATTCAAACTCAACTCTTTTAGTCGTCGGCCCACTTTAAAGAGAGAGAGAGAGCATCGTCAGGATCAGAGCTTCCAGTCATGTCATAACTTAGCAACGCGAGATGAAATCCTAGACTCCTTGTTACCAGGTTTCTAAAGTGAAATTGGGCTGAGGGAGTCCTAGAACTGAGCACACAAAAACACAATAGCTCACAAGCATCTCGGGTTTACAAGAGAGTCTAGCGCCGGGCTGGGCTGGGTTTGGCTTGAAGAATACAAAAGGTAATCATTCTCACATTTCATGCTCCATTTCTCTCCAACCTATAAAAAATACATAAGCAATTTTATGTAAGTACGTGCACAAAAACAATGGCTTATAGATTAGTTATTTCTTCCACTGCCTATATATGCAAAAGATGTAAACTTAAGCTCCAGTTAAACCTTAAGGTTTTGTTATGAAGTCCTTGTGAAGTCAAATGTTCCTTAGCCTAGTCCTTGCGAATGCTGAGTGCTGAGCTTGCCGTAAAAATGTCATTCAGAACAGAGGAGAAAAACACGTAAAAGTCGTTAATTTGTGTAGACTAGGACTTTAGCTTTTGTCGCCGCTCGGCTTTACGTTTCGTACTCAAAGTTTATACAGTAACATTAAAAATTAATTTTCCACCACAACACTACAGTAAAATGTAATGGGTGTGCATTCCCTGTTTTGCCTTGTCTATCTTATCCTGCCTCTTCTTGGGGGAATGGGCCTGCCCAACTCGAACTTAAGATGAGATGCGAAATACCTGGATTCGCGTCCGAAATGGATCAGCAAAATGATTTGCTTGCAGTTACAATACTGCCTGGCTCAGCGCGTCAGCATTTATATTCAAGGTTGTACTGTGCCTACCTAAAAAAAATTTCAAAGTGATCAGCATTGATCACAATTGGCTGTTCAGCAGGTCTGTACCATCAGAGCACAACATTTTTGCTTAATTCTTTCAGTTATAATGTCTGTATTGATAAAATAGTGAGTCATTTCCAAATAATAAATCAATTTCTCGCTCAGTTGCTTTTGCTTGCATGAAAGAGTGAGTGAAGAAAATTTGTTTTTGTATTCCTTCTCTCCCCTACTTAATAGAAAAGTATTGATACTTTGGCCTGGCTCAGGTAAGGAATATTACGTTAGGCTGGCGAAAGTGGAGATTGAGCCAACATTCCGCCTGAATGTGTTTCCCATTTCGTTGTTTAGCTCTGGTACATTATTATTAGACACTAGACGAAGACTACTAATACTACTATGGCTATAATTTCGAACTAGTTTTAGAACCACTCCTAATATTAGTATCGCACTGGCTGTTGTGGCTGTGGCTGTTTCGTTGCATTAGTTTTTTGGTGGGTTTAGGAAAACCTGTCAACCTTTTATTCTCCCCTCTTCACTACAAGCGGAAATGGCACCAGAAACTTTGGCACTTGGCATAGGGCAAAAACGAAGAGACATGAACGTGACAGGAACACGGACGGATCTCATGAATCATGAACTCCCAATGTGAAATGAATGCGAGTTTCTCTCTCTTATCATTCTTCCTTTTCATGTTTTCTCTTTTGAAAATGTTGTGAAAATTTTTGACATCCTCCTTTCGTTCTGGTTGTTTTGTTGTAATGGAGCGTGTAGCTGGAAAGAAATTTGTAAAGTGATGAACATTCTTAGGACAGAGCGAACAAAATAACAACAAACTTTTGGTTTTGGCTCAGGTTGTTTTTCAGATCATGATTGTGCAAAGAATCCTAATTAACGGCGAAGACCTATAGTACTTCGGATTCCCCCTACACAAAAGCAAAAGCTTCGAAATTCTGCAAAGAAATTTGCATCAACCCCAACCTCAGCATTAATTTATCACAATTGTGAAAACACAAAATCCGTTCCGTTCCTACCGGAAACATACCCAAGCTTCTGTTCTGGATTGTGTAGGAATAGACCTACGACATGCACCAAATAAAAAAAGAAACTCATTTTTGACACTAAAGACACACGAAATGTACAGATCGTCACTGACAACGTGCAATGTTGTTGGGGTAGAAGTGTCATGAATGACAGACCCTCCGAAACCTACCAGAGGTTTTGTCAGGTTACTCTATTCTCTAAGTAATATTAGTTTTCGGCAAAACTTCATTTCGTCTAAATCCCGGGTTGTGTTTTTCCCATTCAATCTTGTAGACCTACGAGAATATTATATCTCTGGCTTTTGTCCAGAACGGCGGTTTCGTTAGAGAAACACAATTTTGAGAAAGTACAGCCAAAATCTCTGCCTCATTGAAATTAGTTAGAATTGACAAGGAAGACAAAGAAATCGACAGAAGCTGAAGCCATAAACATTTGGACACAGCAAGTGTCTAACATTTATACATTTATATGTATGAAAACTAGGGCGACAAACCCAGACGAGACCTCTTGTGAGACTTCGCATTGAAATTGCTTTCTCCGAAAGAGAAAGTCAAGGAGCATATCTTTACTTTGAAGGAAGGTTTTAGATTTTCCGCCTCAGCAACACCTGCCACATTGTGCTTGGTTTACTTTTGAAGCGTCACTTCATGCTGAAAAGTAGAAAGCAGACAGGTTAGGGTAAAATAAGTGCTTTTCTCCCCTCAAAATTGAATCAATCAATACATATCTTCCACGACAGACTACATACATAGCTCTGCGTAGTCATAGACTCCGGCGAAAGACTAACTCTGCAAAGGAATGCCATGAAAAGCTTCACCAGAGAAGATATGCTAAAATAATAAATAACGCCACCAACCAAACACTAGCACTACTGAGTTTTGCTTTGCTACAATATCGAGGTATGTAGTGGCACGGCTTCATCCTGCCACGTCGCCTTTATGTTTTGCTTTTCGAGAGAAATGAAGTGAGACCGAGAGTTCGGCAGCTTTTGAGTTCGGTTCAACGAGCACATTGCAAACCAAACATCAAAACGGAGGTGAAACGTTAGAGGAAAACGCACAATAGGAATACCTTTGAGTTGAGCATTGAAAAATACAATTGCTGTTTTGCTTTCCAATGAATTCTGAATTCTGACGACAAATCCGTGTACAAATTATTCGTAACAAGTCTTAAGGTCTAAACTTTGCTAAGAAAAGCCCAACCGAGATTCTTGGAAGTTTCAATAATACTAATGACGATGGCATAATCGACCAAATCGATTCCAGTATCATCATGGTCGTGTCGTGACCATGCTTTGACATTTTCTGCATAGATTAAACCTAGTCGCATTCAATGTAATCTTGCACAGATGCACCCAGGTACAACGTTGCTGAATGACTCTCGTCTGGTTGGTGTAGTATGGAAACGATTGCTATCGATTGAGTATTTTCTGTCTATTGTGTTGTATGGCTCAATCCCATCCAATGAATTTTTCGACATCCCTACCTGCGGTGTCTTCTCTGGAAGCATCAGCTACCAGTCAAACGGAAGACTACCGCTTGTAATAAGTGCAAGTTTATATTAAGCTCGTCCACCCTTCCTATTCGTTTTTCCTTTCTCACTTTCCCATTACCGTTTGTTTCGTTCTACCTCTAGGAGGATGACTTGTAATAAAATAACACTTCAATTTCCCTTTAGGGGAAGAATCCTTTGGATTACAGAGTAAGCAGTTGGTCTCCTAGTTACTGAAGACATACATACATTCAGACTCAGAGAGCAAAAGGTTGAGAGGGTAGGGGCAAAAGTTGGCATTAAGGAAGAAAATCGGTTTTCTTTTGGGTAGTGGTAGCGGTGGTAGTGAAATAGTGGCGGTGGTGCTTTCCCCAAAAAGCTCTGTGCCGAAAAAAAGACACCAAAATGAAATTAGACGAATGACTGGAATGGAAACCCTTTGAACTGGCGAGAGTGGAGTGGTGCGGAGACTACCTACCCGGGTTCAACTTTTCTATACTTTTACCACGTGCCGCCAACCCGAAAAGCTCTTCTTGTCTTATTAATATTTGTGTAATATTATTAACAGGAAAGCAATAAGTAAGTGCTTCATTTTGATCTGTCTGATCTATTGTACTCATGCACTCTGCAGCCTTTTTGCCTAAATTGCATTGAATTATTCATGTTGACTGCCACATTCACTTTCCATTCTTCATCCCAACGACGCAGATAAAATTCGCGTCTTCTGTGGCATGGCATGGCTTTCACTTTGTTTTTTTTTTACTTTTCTGAATTAGCTGGGACAGGCACTACGACTACAGTCTGGCAAAGTGAGCAACCCTACCAGAATTGCAGAGAAAGTCAAGACTTCATTTTAAACTCAAACAAACCAGCCGAGAAGCGACAAAAACTTGTCCTTCCTGTCTCATTTTATCCGGCGCTTTCTCTTTCTATATTATTGCGATGCAGCAATCCAAAATATAATGATGGTCTTAATAATATTTCGAAATGTAAGCCTCGACATGAAAAGGATGAGGTAGAGAAAAGAAAATCAGCACTTAGAAATTTACTGGAAGAATAGCGAGGAAGAAAAGAAAATCGCATTTACAATGCAAAACTTCCAAGAATTGGGAGCCACTACAAGTTCGACTTCTTTTGTTAAATTTCTAATCAAAGCTAAAGAAGTGTTCCTCGGCTCTATTTGCAGTTCGTGAGCCTCAATGATTTTCAAGGTATTCTAAAGAGAAATGAGTTTAAATTAATTTTTAGGCAGCTCTTATAGCAGTTTTTTATCTTCATAAAATCATTAAAATTCAAAACACAACCACCGAGGCCACCGACCCACCGCTTCTGGAATCATTCGAGTCAGCAAAATAAAATATTCCAATTTGGCAAGGTTTGTGGGGACCTCCGCAAAATTCCAAGCCAAGCCAATAACCACGCCCGACCCGAATTCTCATTCCAATTACAAGAACTGTGCCGTGCCGCAGCACAATTTCCGCAAAAAATTATGACAACGGGGAAATAGGAAATCTCTTATTTAGTTTTCCATCCACAAGAACGGAAGCAAGAAATCAAGGGCACCTAGGTTAAGCTGGAGAATCGCTCTAGTTGTTCCAGAATCCACAATCCATACACATACAACATACAACAGACAAAAGGCCATTAGTTTAAGTCGACTGAATCCGGTCTACCCGGGTGCCAAAAAGAGTAATGAGAGTCCATGAAACACATGTCTTCTGTCCTGTCCTCTACTTCTTTCAACTCCCGAGCACTTTACTCTTAACTCCAAACCAAACCACTCCCGGGTCTCAAAACCTATTAAGACGCCTTCACCCTGTCTGTCCTCTACCAAAATTTCCAGCACCGCTTTTTGTTCAAATGCATTAGTCACGTAGTCCTATGGTTTTAGTTTAGGTTTTTGGGCTAGGCTGAATAATAATTCTCTGCCTGCCTACTTGTACCGTTGCGTTGTACTCGTACAGACTGGGCTACTACAAACTAGCTGGCAAAAGTCAAATGAAAATGTATGAACAGTTTTAACATTATACATTCACAGTACATTGGGCCTATCCGCAGAGCAGAGTTTTCATGTCCAAAGTGGAATTTAATTAGATTGTGAGTTTAACTAAGCTCATTCAATTTACTGGAGTTCTTTGGGTTGTAAAGTTAAAGTTTAACAAGATGAGAGATTGCTCCTATTTCTATTTCTATTCTCAGCCCAGCTTTGCCTGCATGTAGGGCCTCGCTCTGCTATGAATGAAAACCCGGGTAGTGTCAGATAAAGCTACGACGACGGATACAGCCAGGCATTTACTGCGATATAAAGCCATTTATTATTTTACGGGACTCCTTGTCCATTTGACTGGATGAAACTCTTTTGCAGTATATATTTTATACATCTATTTATTGAAGTCTTCAGTACAGCATAGGACCGAAAACCAATTCACTCTTGATTTATGTCCGTCTCAAGGAGTTTGGTTGCTAGAAACTTTTTGAACTTATGTGAAAACTCAGAGTGAGCGTCAAGATTCAAGAAATCAAAGAAATCCGGCATTTTGAAAGTGACTTTGCAGCAACTTCATATCACTATGCTGCAGTTTAAGAATTTATGCAATTTTGATGGGCTCTTTCCTAAATCGCTATTACAGCAGAAGAGTAGAAATATTTAGTGGCTCAGGAAATAGCATCAGTTAGATGATTCTGATCATTGAATTTATCATCTGTCTACTTTAACCAATTTGGAAACAATTTCGAAATAGCGGAGGATTGCGTGTGTCATGTTTCTCAACATTCTTCCTCGACGCTTTCGTTTTCTTTCTACCTTCTTCTTGTGATTGTCAGATTCCACGATTGAGTCGAGATTCGAGAGATGATTAAAATCATCTCGTTGTTGGGTTATTACATTAGATCTTGGACGGAGAACATGAGCTCGCCGCAACCTGCACGCAAGTTATCTCATCTCATCATCAAATAAACAACGACAGGGATACGTCAAACTTGATACAGTTCGTGCCTGAATCTCAAATCTGGTTCAGTTTATTTGGTTGGAGGGATTGAATGAAGAAAACTTCTAGAACAGAGTTTTAGCTCTAGCCTAGGCTGCTAGAATCGAAGAGAAGCAGCAAAGAGCTGAGCTGATCTACTTCGTGACTGATTGACATGGAAGTGAAACGTGTGCTGTCCAAAGTTATTGTTAGCGGTAACCGCCGCACCCGCCGCCGCTGCAATGCAATGCAATGAAAATGAGATGAGCTCATCATCTAGAATCTAGACTAGAACCTGGACATACTACTAGACAATCCTTTGCACTGAAGAAATTACAAACAATATTACAATAATAAAATTCTGTGCACGCCTTTCTCGCACGACCAATACATAAATAAATGCACATGCAATGCAATGAAATGAAACGATGCTACTAGAAAAGGGGGCAAACTTCCCAATTCGGGTTCTTCAATTTCGTAATCAGGCTGATTTGTTTCCGACCATCCCCAAGGACCAAAGTATGAGAGACACCAAACTTGAGCTATAGTCGCGCTCGCGCCTCTGATACCCCGAATTTCCCGAATTGGCACAACACACATCTTCCATACAATGAACAATGAAGTTCAGCGATAGGCTAGCCTGGGCCTGGCCTCTGCTCATTGTCAACTGTCAGGGGATACAATTTATTGGCTCTATGTCTGTTGCACTGGGCCATATAAAATTCAATCTAGCCAAGTTCTCTCCTGCAATGTAATGTTTATTTGCACTTGAAAATTGTGATTTTATTGACTTCCGAGTTGGAATCTGACAGACAGCATAGGACACAAGGCAGACGACAGAACAGAGCCATCAACCACTCTCTCTATTTCGATTCGGTTGAGTAGACTAAGCAAACGTAACCAGTCGGATTGAAGGATTTAAATTCAGAGGGGGTTTTCGAGACTGCCAAAACTGGTATAATTTTTAAAACAACATCTTTTTTCTCTGAAAAATTTGCATTCAGTACATTCGTAAAAATTTCAGACTAGAACGATCTTGACAGACGCACTAATTTTGCCTACGTACCCTTGTCACTCTGAATTGTGCGTTAGGGGAGGGGATGAGTCCTTGGCGATTTTAATAAAAGTCTAGTGGCAACAGTGGCAAGGGGGATGCCTGCCTTTTCTGTCATCTCTATTGACCCATGACGAAGCTAATCAGGTTGAAGAGCATATATGCACAAGCTCGAGTACAGCACAAAGGTTTGAGGTCTAGAACCAATCCGGGTAACAAACCCGGACCTGTAGTGGAGGAGGTCACCCTTGTTGTAAACATTAAAGCAATATGCACAATGTAACCGAACCGAACCGAAACAACCCTCAACTTCAACTCCAGACCGACGACTTTACCCTCCCGCTCCCGCCTGCCTGCCTGCCTTTGCTACATCCATAATATCGTTTACCTTTCTCCAAAAATGGATTATTATTTGTACTGGCAAAAATGGAAGACTCGTTAAGTCTTTTGAATACATATTAACTATTATATAGATCAAACGTTTCAAATTCCCATTTAGTTTTTGTATGCAGCACGGCAGAGCACGACTCACCCCCTCAACTGACGGGTCGGAGCCAACAACCCTTAGCCATTAAGGGCCAACTTGTATCGATGAAAATAATAACTTTCCAGAGAAGCGAAGGGTGGAATATTAATAACAACAAGCACACTGGAATGAATCAGAAAGCCGGGCCGGCATGCCTGGATACATTTCACAATCAATTTTCTCCTTATGATTTGAGAGCATTTTGATTTTGAGAGTCGTCGGGGTCGTCGGAAGGATTCATATTTAAAAGAAACACAGCAAACTAGTGAAACTAGATTAGATGTTTGAGTTCTGTACGTATTTTCCCAGGACTCCGACAGACTCTCTTGTAAAATGTTCATTAATATTCTTAATCAATTTTTTTCTCGCTCACACGCCTACCTCCTCCAAAGCCCTCTCACTCACTCACTTTAGTTTGACTACAAGGAAATCCATCATCCATGGAGCAATCAGTAATCAGAAAGTAATTAAACCTTCGCCAACGCAATCCAGATAACAAGTGTGTTCTACCCCCCACCTCATTATCCACTTATCGTCACGCTACTAGTCAGTACAAAAATTCGTACGCGTGGACGCTCTGAATAAACATGAATGCCTTGTGCTGATTTAACAACCGTTCTTAGATTTCAAAAAGCAAATGGCATTTCACTCAGCAAAAAAAAATAAAAATAAAATTTCCAAATTCAAATCCCAGAGAAAGCAAAGAAACTTGGAAACTTTCTACGGATTTTATATTTATAGCCGATTGGACTCGCATTTCCGTTTCAAGAATTCAAAAATCTCCCTGGAATTTTATTCCAGTGGAATCTGCAATCGGTCAATAAAAATTCTATCCGTATTATTCATTCGTGTTCGGCAGAACAGAAAGTGCGGTAGCTATCTTATCTTGTGAATTGGATCTCTCAGACTCGTTAGCTCCCACAGACCGAGCACAAGGTTTGGCGTACTCCCTAAAACAAACACAAGACATAAACACACGCTGGTTGTTTGCTACTAGAAAAACGCATACCTGCTTGCATCTGGTTGTGAATTTTTTACTACAGAGTCCTACCCTTGTGTCTTGTAACAAGAATATTGATGCGAACCTCAGATATGACCCGAACCCCAGCCCAGCAGCACCAGCATACACATCATCAGGTAGTTAAGTTAAGTGGAGTGTTTGTTATGCAACTGCACTCCATGCTGCTGCTGCTTTATTAAAAGATCCACATATCGAACTAACAAACCCGAAAAAAACGAGTTGTATGCAAAGCAATGCATTTCATCTTTGAAGGTAAAAGTTGAGTGCGGCAGAGGCAATAAAGTTGGTATTGGATAGTGGGAAAAGTTCGTATTCGACAAGGGAGGATTTCAGAGCATTCAAGGTGAACTCTGTCTGCATTTCAAGAATATTTCACGGATTCTGCCTTGATTCGGTGTAATTGGAAAATCAAATGGTTCGACTCCAACCTTTGAGTAAGTTTGTTATTTACCAACTATTTTGAAGCAACTAACCAGTCGACCCCACAAAATTATGTACAAAATATCCGAAAATTGACCCAGATCTAGAGAGTACACATTTCATAAGGACTCGTCGAATTTTTTCAAAAAAATCGCAAACAATTTTAAATGTGTATCTTATGTGCAAGTATCGACAAATCTCGCCTGGTATAACTGGTGTTGACTGAACATAATCAACTAAAAATCAGTTCAAATGGGCCCAGCACTTAGGAAAGTTCCCTTGTAGGGCTGGTTCCTTCGTGGAATGGAAGTAACACATATGTAACGATCTGGGAGATACGATTGCGTCTGCCGCTGATGCTGCTGCTGTCTCAGTTTCCATCCAAGATGATAATTTAGATGAAATGAGAGCGGCTTCTGTTATGAAAAGAGATGATGAGTGATCTGTTTGACTCTTCATCTCATTTCTTCCTTTATCATCATTATTCTTCACTCTCTTCATGAATACACACACACACAAAATATGCAACCAGCTTTGCTTCTTTTACTATCTGTTCTTTTCAGTTGAGGTGCAGGCAAGGAGCAAATCGGCTTTAGATCAGACAGGCCTGATTCATCTTTGAGAACTTGGACGAAAAACACCATTCGATCAACTTTTCAGCATGAAACATTTTCATGATTCATCACTTCTGAATTTATTAGAAAATCATGGCAGATCCGGCCAAAAACCTACTAAGCAAGCTTGCTTTGCTTTTTGCCGGTAGGATCTTAGAAAATGATAAGAAGACCCTTAAGAATTTTCACTTCAAGCTTATTATGTAAGCCTGAGGGGAACAGAAAATTTGTCTCATGCAGAAACTGGTGGAATTTGATAGTTTTTCTACCCAGGCGGACGAGTCATACAGTCACGAGATATAACAATGGTGGAATTTTACTTCAACCCGTACTGATCTAAAATTTTAATTTTAAAATTGAGTGATGGCTGCATTTGGTTGGCTGGGACACTCGGTTCTAAGTAGTTTGTCCTATTCACTACCTCTCGAATGAAGTTGGTACAATCTCACCATCTGGTTTTGAACTCACTGTCAAACTTCCTTCTTTACCTTTTCTATGAGGTTTTGAAGATTCTAAATCCTCAAAAAATCATTCAAAAGGGAAGGAAGAGCACTTGAGCTGTCAAACATAAACAATTCACCTAAGGTACTTAACCAAGGAGAAATAATCTGGGCATTCAGGGCTTTCAGGAGAAAATGAGATCAGGAGAAGAAGAATGTAAGACGCACTATGGCTTTGCTTTGCTGTGCTACCTTGCACAACTCGCGTATAATCTGGAGCAGTATTTTTACTCATCTGTCATTTATTCAACCAGCTTATAAAGTAATGAAAAGATTTTTCGGATGAATTGAGTTCCCCAAGGGGTAGTACGGTTGGACTGGTCGATTGAATGCCTAAGCTAGTCGGACTTCTTCCTTACAAAAGCAAACTGTCCAGATTATGAGCTCACCTTTGAGAAATAACCTGAGAAGAATACAGAGTTGGTTTGGCTTTGAATTCAAACAAAGCTGCTATACTCCTCCCGGCATCACCATCAGGATTCGGCATGGTTTGCCGATCGACTCTGGTGTTTAGTAGGTTTATTACGCAACGCTTTACAAATTACAAAACAAAACATCGTGGGCGTTTCCAGTTTGTCTCCTCTCTCTCACTCCCTAAGGATTTCTACACAACAAATTAATTTGCTTAATGTATTTTGTCGTTTTTAGTTTGATAAGAAACAATACGCGTCGGATTCGGAACGAAATAAGGACTTATTTTGACCACCCTCATGGAAAGTCACACGAAATTGGAAAGTTGGTGTTGTGGGTAATTTCGCGGCGTACAGCAAAATAATTAACTTATCTCGCTGATGGAATCATCACGATATCGGCCAAGACAATCTGAACGAAACGAACCCACACGTCT
>JAQGCM010001066.1:0-17732 GCA_034699705.1 Hymenaphorura dentifera
TCGAATGAATCTGTGCTACAAATGTAAGATGTGAGTTTGCTTATATACTTTACTTTCCGAGTCGTCATGAGGCTTACTAACCATCAGACGCCAAACTGACTAGCAATCTAGTACAGATAACTTAGACCGCTAGACCAGTAAGCCCGGCTTACATCTAGCCATACTAAGTAATGTTTTCACAAAAAATATACTATTGAAGTTGACAATAGAGGGAATAGGAATGAATCTCGATTTTGCACGACAATATTTGACTATCAAATTACTCTATCAGAAATAAATAACTGAACTTATGCTTGACCGAATGTAGAACAAACTTTTACCTTGGTTGTACAGATGCTTCTTACACTTTCAAGCGGACCCGTTCGTTGTGCCCTGAGGTGGAGCCTGAAGTTTTCCAGCTGCGCTTTGCGGAGTCGCTTTTCCGGTACTTCAACGGCCTGGCTGATGGTATTGTGTGTTTGTTTTTCCAGCTTCAATTCATCTACCAGCATTGATCTTTCAGCACAGATGTCAAACTTAATTAGTACATCCTACCACCGTAATAAAAATATATATATAATATTCAATATTAGAAGAAACCCTAATATTACTTTATACGGATAACTATTGGAACTTTTTTACTAAGAATAGGCAGATCTGCACTATTAAAATTTATCTACTGACAAGGGAACCTCAACATAATGTACATTTTGTCCAGAGCTCTCATAAATTTTTCCATGTCGTACCACAGCCCCTGACCTCAAAAACTCAAAACTTGCCTGTTGAAATCATAACAATTAGGTCACCGAACTTTTGAATGTTGGTCCAAAACATTTGGCCAGGTCATCATCCCCTGTTAAACTTCAAAAATCATGGGTTAAATCCCATCTAAATTTCAAGTTTTCTCATTTCGAGCTCCATGCCGTGTCATGGTATGCAAAACAATTTTCTTGAAAAAATCTACTTTGTCAATAATGAACAAGCAAAACCTTAAAATCTATAAAAAAAAATATACAAAATGATTGGCTATATCATTTTTGCGCAAAAAGAGTTTTTTGAAGGGGGATCGACCAAAATTGTAAAAAATTGGAAAAAAGCCCGAAAGTGCTCGAAATGAAAAAACTGAAAATTTAAATGGAAATTAACCCACTTTTTTTGAAGTTTCACAGGGTCCCCTGTCTTCAATTCTAGATCCAACAATCAAAAATTCGGTAACCTAATTGTTATGATTTCAACAGGCAAGTTTTGAGTTTTTTGAGGTCAGGGGATGTGGTACGACATGGAAAAAATTATGAGAGCTCTGGACAGTATGTACATATGTTGAGGTTCCCTTGTGGGATCAAAACTATAACCCTAGCAATGGTTGCGTGTTAATCAAAAATCTGTACAACTAACTCCTCATTCGTGTATCAATAAGCTCACACTTCATTCAGTCATTCAATGAGCCGTTCAGTTTGAAATCAAGTTCAAGTTTTATCTATCGAAAAAATCGTAGAAAATAACTGAATAGAAATATTCAGTTTGCTTACGATGAGAATATCTCACAATTTTAATACACCATATTTCTCTCACTTCCCTCCGTCCCTCCTCAAACTGAAACTAGCATCGGTGCGGTGCGGCGACTACTCTTTTTGTAATCGACCACAAGTACAGATTACTTAGTTACTTCAAAAATATTGTAAGCATTTACTCTGTCGAAGTAATAAATCTGATTAAATGAAATCTAAGACAGATTTGTGGGTGGAGTACGACAGAACGAGTACTACTACAAATTACTGAAGTATTTTTAAGGGTAGGAAAGCATTTGCTCGGTGGAAATAGTTAGCGTTAACTACAGAGCCTCCCCGAAGTCATAAAAACATCTCTTTAGGGTAACACTAGACTAGCAGAAATGATTATTATATGGAATCCTACCACCAAATAGTAGAGTATGGCACAACAGTTGCCAAAAATTATAGTTTCCCGGAAAACAAAGATAATCAGTACTGTTCCAAATCCCGAATTGCGAAATAGAATCAATTACAAGTACGGCCTCCAGCTGACAATTTATCTGTTACGAGTACTCTTTAACTTCTTGACCTCGCATTCCAATACAACCGTAACGTCAATACATAAGTGAAACTGACTGATTGCAAGATTGCAACTAACTGTAAATAGTAGGCTTATAAATAATGTTCAATGTTAATTTTAAAAATGGAAATCTAGTTTCTTAAGTTTTAATCGCGTATGTGACCCGGTGTTGGAAACAATGTGCTTGTCATATTATATACTAGCGTCACTGCAATAAAAGATTGAATTGAATTTAATTGAAACAAAGAGCAAGTAACCCAGACACTTTACAACTAGCACGAATTGTTTGTCAAAAGCGCTGTAACCTTTCCGTCTAACTACAGTACTTATTGCTGAATATAAGTAATCCACACATTATTATCGCGGCTACGATTCAATGCACATGTGTTTGTATTTTTATCAAACTTACATTGAAGTTGCCAAATTTGGTACAAAATCAAGCGTCTCTTCTGAAGGATACAAAAATGATGATTCTACCTGTGGGTGAATCAGATAAAACAGCAATGCGTTTGATTTACTGTATAGTCTAGGTATCAATTGTAGTTACAGAAAATTTGAGCCGATAGCTATGTCGAATATAGTAATAATAATTATTTAAATTCTGTTACATCTCGTGTTCAGTGCGAATTAACAAACGATAAACCAAATTTGACTCTGCTAATAAGGTCTTGACAATCCTCAAAGTTGGCACAGTGCCAATACACATAATGATATGAATGTTATACGGAGAACAAGTATTCTTTCAAATATTACCGTTAGGCTACGGACAACGTATCTGATGGAAAAACTTGAACAATTGATCAACTTCACTTAGCTGGGCGGATAACACAACAACAGAATTTTATTTAGCTTACTTTGTATGTTAGTAGTTAGTTTGTAGTTATAGTAGGAACCTTTTTTATTTTGTATTGGATTAGGGGTAGGCCCACGCGGAAAGGGAGAACATTGCCTAAAATTTTCAATGCAGACCAGAATTTTAGGCTAAGGCATGTACGCCCTATGTTACGGCCGAGAAAATTATTACGCTTAAAAAATATTTTCGATTGCTATCTAGGCAGTATTATTCTATTTAGTGCGGCTAGCGGCTGAGCAAGGCTCATATTGGTTTAATTGTAATGTAATGTAATTTTTGCTTACTACCCAAGAGATTTTGAGCTAAATTCACAAATTACAATAAATAATGGCTGCTACATCCGAAAACCAGACAGCCACGCCTGATAAGATTAAAAATAATTGTATTGTTACATAGGAAGGCGCTTAAGTTCTATTTCCGATCCGATTTATTAACTGAAATTAACTAATACAAGGTTGATCGAACAAATAAAAAAATATCTCAAGGGTACGTTTTGTTTTTGGGAGATTTCTACTTTCTGGCAAATCAGGATGTTGGCCAGTCAAAAGTATTAAGCAGACATGATTGTGTTTCAAACATTTTTGAAATGTGGAGTGTGGAAAATTTTTGCATTGCAATTGCAAGTCCCATTGTCTATTTTCGCAATACTTTATCAACAAATAGACTGTTGAATTGTGGAATCGAATGGGAATCGGAGGTGTTGACGTGTTGAGGTCACAGAGAGAACGAACAGTCCTAGCGCTTCCTCGGGATTTGTGCTTCGTTGCAGAAACGGTTTTTGCAAATAATTACTGTTATTTTAACTCCACAAATTAGTAACTATTATACAAAAAGGAAGGAATATTTAATTGTGACTTAGACTTCACCTAACAGTGCAATGTGCAATGTTTCTGAACTGTGTATAAAACTTTATACCAACAAGAAAGCAAGTCAGAACTCAGACAGAACTCGCTAGTTAGGAATAGCCCAGGACAAGAAAATGACGCTTAAACTACACGCTAGATGGCTATTTTCCTTAACACAGAAGATGGGATAATGTCCCGAACAGAATACATACTTATACAAAAGGTAATAACTAGAATCTAAGGAATCAATTCTTCTGTACTACTACTCCTGTAATTCCACGTATTGCCCTATTCATTCATTCACCAAATCTTTCAAGCAGCTGAATTCTAGCGAAAATATAGTAGCAAAAAGAATAAGGAATTCGCGTTCTCGGATTTTCAAACTTGAGAATCAATTCTCGAATATCTCGACATCAAGACGCCATCATGATGTTTGTGTTGTTTGATTCAATCCTTAGCTAACTCATAACCTTCAACGGAACCAAGTACTAGATCTCATGATAACAATCCTAATTACTACAAATTTAAATCTACTTTTCGCAGGTCCTAGGCAGCTTTCTCACATTGAAAATTAAACGAATATGAATTGGGTTCAAAATAGTCAATTTGCGCGTAATTGGCACAGAGTGGCGGGAAGCCGGCAAATTCGACTTCGAATCAATTTCGCAAACATTTTGATTTCAGATTTTCTTTTTTAGAATTGAGATTCGGGCTGCGCGGATTCGCAAGGGTTTTTCGGGGAGTTAGGAGTTGTACGAAAACCCGCTATTTGGAGCACGAATTAAAATTTTTATCACCTGAATAAAGAATTTATTGTTTGGTTTTACGCAATTTCATATATGAAGTCCACCGTTGACCGATTTTTGAAATTCCCCAATACACTGAACCCAGTGTGTCAATATTGGACTTCAGACACTTCAGAGTCACCCGAATTTGTACCGAATGAACTAGTATATAGCTGAACTAAACTAGTACATTTGCAAATTAAGGTTATTACTGTAATCTATTAATATTTTCCTAATTCCTAGTCGAAATCACATTCTGCTTTAGAAGGCAACCTGATTCTGTGTTACTTTCTAATTCGTAGTAGTATTACGTACTAAGAGTGTACTCGTATTAAAATATCTGGTGGAGGAGCGTTTAACCTTTAATGCATCCGTTATTTATGACAGAAATTTCCACCATTTGAAAGTGAAAAGTCACCCGATCGTTATAAGCTTCTGTTCGGTGGAATTAATTTCGTCATAAAATAATAATGAAAGTATCGAAATTTTGAAGGACGATACTGTAAGTAAATAATTGAGCCAATCAAAACTCAAAACCGCACAGAGCTGGAGCTCGTACCGACCCGGATGGCACGGATCCGCCCGACTCGCTTGAACTTGCTCAACCTGAGTTGTCTAACGCAGGATACAAGTCACATAACAACTTCTACTCTCCTCTCCGGCCGGCGAAAGAAAAGCAGGCCCCGCCTTTCTACTCGTTCATCCTGAACTGTACAGGCAGTAGGATTTTGCATTGACAACATGCGGCAGCTACTGTGAAGTTGTGGATTAACAGATGGAAAAGGCGGGGCCACCTGTTTTTCTTTCGCCGGCCGGAGAGTACACCAAACCTAATTTAAAAACTAAGAGGCGAAAACTTACTTGAACATTTCGTCTATACAAGCAAAGTCGAGTTCTGAGAGTATTAGTCAAGGGGCGAAAACGTATGTTCTGAGTTCGGAACACGAATAGATTCGATCGATTGCTGTACAGATTTTGAAAATATTCCAGTGCTGGATTGAAGTTTGGTAGGTGCCGTGCTAATACTAAAATTGCCCAATAAAAGTTATCTGTCTACCAAAATATTTATTTTTCAAGTATTGATAGTATCATCAATCAGAACACCATAATGTGCTTATTAAACTCTTCAATTTTAATTTGATTTAGTGACGTGTCTAATTTTAGGTTGTGTTGCATTTGATTCAACAAATCCTATCTCCTGATCCGAATTTTGCTTCGAACTTTGAAGTACAAGGTATTGTTCACACTTCATACTCCTACACTTAACATACACACGGCATAATATAGACATCGTTTAATTAAAGGACAAACAATTTTAATTTCGCATTGCATGAATTTCTTTTTCGGCTTAGGGTTGACGGTCTATTAATGTCACTGATAGTCTTGTTGCATTGACTGTGTCGTCCAAAACCTAATTTGGAGCCACCAAGGCATTCTCTGTCTCTCCCTTCCTGAAAATGCTAACAAAAACATTAAAATCGACTACGCGGTGCGGTCTCCTCGCCTCAGTCGGTCGTGCTAATTTATATCGCAGCCTAGTGTTGCTTCAGAAGTGAGTTCCAAATTCAGTTCCAGTTGGAGTTATTTCTAGTGAATCTTTCCAAACCCGACGCTTAGTCGAACCCAGGCCACTATTCGGTCATTTACGGTATTCATCTCAGTTTCGATTTTTTAACCAATTTTTTCCATTCATGGTTTTCTAATATTCGTTCTGGACTTCTTATAAATCAGACCGATAGGAGTTTGTAAAAAAAACCGGAATCCGAAGTTTTCTTATCAACTGGTCAACGGTTCTATAAATTAATTGTACCTCAGAAATTTGTTTGGGCGACCGGAACTAGAACAAAATAGCTGAAAGAGTATTGCTCAAAACCAAGCTATTGTGAATTGTGATAAGGATTCCCATAAGCTACTCTATCACTTTGAATCCAATTCGTTTAGTATAGTATTCACCAATAACATAGTGTCGCAATAAGACATTCAATTGGTCGATAACAATGTCATAAACTGGAATGAGTAAATTCTGATGAATTGCAGAACTGTACTAAGATTGATTGATTCGTCCATATCGTGCGATTGTACAAGCATGATCTCATCTTAGTAGTCCTAGTCGTTAAGTAGTTTGTGATACAAAATCGCATTACGAGCTGTGGCTATTGTTAAGGCATGGCTGCCTTCCATATCTCGAATGAAATCGGACTGTATTGACTTACTAAAAATCGCGATAATCTCTCGATTAGCTACAGACCCTTGAGGCTTTGGAGATCGGTGTTACGTAAATATAAATATATCGCTCAGTAAAAAAAATCTTCACATTTTCGTAATGAATTTGGTCAACTTTTAATTTCAAATAAGTTATGTTTAGCTTTGATGAGCTTGGTAATCAGTAATTATAAATAGGAAAATGAATTGATCTACTCTGTGTAATTGAAATATTGGCAGAACCACGTATATGAAATATTTCAGAAACCATTTCTGCGAAAGGACTACTAGATATATGGAAATCCCTTACCAATTCCAAAGCCTAATCAAAATTAAATCACAACTAAAAATATTTCTTACATGTTTTCTAATAATACTATTTAGGTGTTCCAATTTCTGAAGATACACTATTTTGCAGAACAAATGGCGACCAAGCGACATCTCACACCAAGGCAAGGTGGTACTAGAAAAATTAATAAATTAACACGAGGGGGCACCAGTTCAGAAAACCGGTATTCATTGGAAACTATACTCGGCCTTGCGATTAGGATTGGAGGTGATTATGAAGTAGAGGGCAGAATCAATTGGATGTGAGTTTTACAACTTATTTTTTTATTGAATGGATAAAGATGAAACGCTATTTGAATCATTCAGAATTATTCTAAGGACTCCTTGGACTATGCGCTTTAGATTCTACTATTTTTGGTCGGTGGAGTTCATCTGGTCGATGGTGAAGTTCAACTTCAAGGCCAATTTCAAAATAAATAATAATACATATATGTTAAGTAGTGGTAGAAATGCCATTAAAACTAGTGTCCGTATGGGTTCGGGTCCCGAGTTTGGGTTTTGGGTAAAGGTTAGAGTTCGGGTACGGGTTCCACTAATATCCCGACATCAATCGGGTTTGCGTTTAGGATCTCAAACATGAAACCTAAGGAATTCGGGTGCGAGTTCCTGAAGGAACCAGATCCGTGCGAAACATTGGGTAAAACTCAATGTAGTTGATACAGCTGTTTAACTCAGATACTTATCAGTTATTCCTTCTACCTAATCAACATAAATTAAACCAATAGAATTACGTTATTGAAAAAGTTTAATTGTATCAGTGCCTTTAATATTAAGGGAAACTTACGAGCCATTCAGACTTCTTGACCGTTGCGGTGAAAAATGGAAGGAATATTTATCGTCGACAGCAGACGGATGTGTGCGACTAATGATATCGATGCTCGACGACATACCGAGAATCCACATTGAACCGTTGAGTAAAGGTATTAAAAATAAATTGGCTACCTTACATGGCGTTTGTTTGTAAATTTAGTGACTCGTATTCACCTGCTTAGGAACGATTACCGATATATGAATAAAAATTATTGTTTACAGATTCCAGGGTAGAGATGCCAGTTGATTTAATCCAAATCGCCAACTACTTTTGCGTTATATGTAGCAAAAGCTTCAGTTCCAGGCGCAATCTTTTGCGGCACAGGGTCATGCATTCTGGTAGCGCCATAAAAGGGTGTTCGAACTGCTCGCTCTGCGGAAAAGTCTTTACGCGAAAGGATAATTTGGATGTACACTTGAATGGAAAAAGGTGTGGCACATCGCGGGGTTCTGCTCCAATTCCAAGAAGAGTAGTGACGGTCTCAGAGTTAAAAAAAATGGCAGAAAAACAGCTCATCGCGTTGAAGGAAAAAATGGACGACGTTGTAAGTAACACTACGAGCTACAATTATATTCCACGGCTATTGCGATAGCTTAAATACATCAAGGCTGGGATGCAGGCAGGGAAATGAGAGCACCGGTCAACCTGAACTATTTTAAAACAAATATATTTGCATTACTTTGGAATTTTAATATTTTCTTGGTCATTTCATAGCTCCAGCGAGAACCAGGAATTTCAATTGAATCTGCAGCCAAATATCTTGTTGGTACCAATGACAACGTTACTGGTGTGTTCTTGATTTTCAATAAACCCATATTGTAATAATTCGGCAATCTCTCTGTATATCTGTATTGCGCTGATTACTGCTTTTATTCAGGGTTGCGAATCGGTTTTTTCCCGATTCTAACTATTAATTCGAAAACAACGGCACTAACAAGTAACATGCAAAAAATTGATTGTTATCTGCCCAACTAGGAAATGCAACTTGGGGTAAACCGAAGAATTATTAATTTTAATTCTTTTAAGTACGAATCTAGATTCCGATTTATTTCTCATGTTCCGATTCCAAATTCCAATTCCGATTTAGTTTATTTACAAACTCAAATTCGGAATCGAATTCCGATTGCGATTATTTACAAATTCCGATACCGATTTTATTAATTTTAAACAAAAAGTTACTAATTTTCTATAAAAAAAATGCACTAAATTGCTCTGGTTTTGTTCGATGTATTCAAAAGTCTCAATCTCTCAATCTACCTTTGATGTTTTTCTAATATTTCTCCTCGTATTTGGGAAATAGTTTGTCTCATCATTTCTGCCTCCCAAGGATTAAAAAAAATTGGAATCGGAATTTAAGTTCTAAAATTGTAATTTCAAATTCAGAATATTTTTGAATTCTGATTCTAGTTCTGATTATCAAGGATTTGAATTCCGATTCTTTCCTATTCCGATTCCTTAATTTCGTATTACAATCTTTGGATGACTTGCCCAAAGGATTAAACGAACTTGTGGTGAATCCATCGTGTCATTTTTAAATCCAATTTGTAACTGGTCAGCGCATCTAAGCATTGACGGGGAGACTTGTCTGCAGGCATCTAAATGATCTGCAAACTATTGTTGACCTCGTCGACCAATTTGACTGCAAAATAAAACCTTGGTACGGTGTTCAAATCCGGAGATCAATGTGCAGTTGTGCAATCAAAAAAAAATTGCCTGGAATTTTCCCTTGGAGAGAAATTCCTAGAAATAATTTTTCTTCGTATTGCCTTATTGACCACCACTCTGGTTGAATATGCAATTACGCAATCAATTTGAATAAAATCGGTTACTCCGTTTAATTTCCACAAGCCTGTAAAGAGAGTACCGAACAATTGGGTACACTAAATTTTCGTAAAAAAAATTCTAAAACAAATGTTTTTGATCTATTGAACTGACGATGAAGTCTCCTATGTGGAACACACCGAATCGGTCGCAATAATTTTTTTCTGCAAGTAAATAAATCGAAATGAAAAATTGAAACTTGATTTTTTCCGACGGGCATCCAAATTCCCCCAAAATTCCAAATTTTTCGATGGGATAAGCCCATAAGACCCAATGCATTAGGAGTGAACCGAAGGCGTCTCAGCGCCGCCATTAATGCATTTGGCCATAAGGGATCATCATATTCAAAGATTTGCCCGGCAAATTTGGAAGCGCGTCGGAAAAATTCCAGTTTGACTTTTTAATTTTGATGTATTTACTTCCAGAAAAAAAAATCCGACAAATCGGTGTGTTGCACGTTGCACCTAGGAGACTTTCCTCGTGAGTGAGTCATTGATGGGGTTCATCTGCTTCGTTTTTGATCGCGCATAATATCTTCACTTTTGATTTTTTTTAGGTTAACTGGAACATCGTCGGGGCGAAGTTGTCACGGTTCTCTAATTAAAATTAGCAACTGGTTGAAGTTGCAAAATGCAACTGGTATAAACTATTCGATTGTGTAACCAGTAACCATCCAATATATGGCATCCACAAATTGCGTAAATTGTAATTTTGACCTTACTTATACTTACTGTAAGCCGTCTGCTAAAGTGTAAATTGAAAAGTGATTAGAGTATTCGTGATGAGTGATGATCCAGTAGTGCTTTAAAAACCATAGTTGGAAATTCAAATGTTTCCAATGATATTGTAACAATTTTTAATATAAAAAACTAACGCTACTCGCAAAAAGATAGTTTTGACTCATGGAACTAAATTAAATTAAAATTACTTAAGTATTTCTATACCGCGCCAATACATTACATTGATTACATATGTGATGTCTTGCATTCTCTTGCTTGTAAAATTAGATCTCTAAAATATAATTCTTCAATAACTGAGACAAAAACCTGGGACTGTATAAAGATATCTTGTTACAAGGTTGAATATTTGAAAGGAATACTATGTTTCTGAGATAATTTCAAATATTTTAGTTGAAAAGCCTAATGATGTGCTTAATCATGTTATAGCTAGATTAATGTTCTGTAAATTAGTGTGCGGACAGTTTTCTTTTACACGGTTCCCAGTTAATCCACATGTTCTGTAGTTGTGTAAAGACAAATAACATCAAAATCAGAAATATATCAAATCCGATTTATATCAAACTTCTACAGAGCTCTGGAACTTTTGCGTAACCGCAAACCCATATGGCAATATGATGATTTATGTTACTGTATTTTTAATTACAAATAAGTAGTTTCAGATTTCATGAGAATATGAGATGACTTCTGTGCAATTTTGAGCAATTATCACTCACGATGAGGGTATTACATAATAGCCTTCTAGGATACCCAGTAATAATAGTTTTATTTAACTATAAGAAACCAAATAATCCAAAAGAAATGACTTTTTGTTTCACAGAGTTACCACGAATTCGTGGTGCGATTCAGTTGCCCCTTGGCTAGTAAATCCAATTTCAAATTTTTCATTGTTATATATTGAATTCAATGAGAACATTATTAAAAATGAGTGCTGGAAATTAGTGCTAGTGTTTTTATTGTTATATTGGGCCTATTTTTCTAGCACGAGAAATATTATGTTATTGTAACCGAATGCGAATTTCATAAATTGGATTGCTTTAAGGTGATCATTAATTTAGTCATCTCATGGAGATTTGAATTTGTATGAAATCGCATTTAGGTATGATCCAGCGAAGCTAACTACAGCATGTTTCAGATGAGTTAGTACGCCTGTCCGAGAATTTCGCAACTATCCCCACTTCGCATTCTATTAATTAATTTGAAACTTGGATAGCTTCTGAACCCATATGATTATTTTGATGAAACCTTAAATGAAAGCTAGTGATATGCCAAGGGCTACCATAAATAGGTCGCCATTTGATTCTTTTATCTTTTGACCTGAAAAATTCCGTGCATGTTCAATATTATACGAAAAAACATTCGGGATAGACCAAATTCATGAATTGTCAATCTACTGCTACACAAAATTAACCAAGCCGATAATTTTGGGTTTAAATTTCTTTTCAAACACCTAAGAAAAAAAATATTCACCAAACTAAAAGATACGCGTCCTCCGAGTTGTAGGAATTCAGTTAGCAATCACGAAAGAGCCCGACAGGCACTGCACTGCCATTTTCAAATAAACAATATTAATTCTGAATAAAAGTTTGCAAAATCTCTCGCTCGCATGTACCAACTACAATTAATTACAATTATGAGGATGAAGAGCTGGTGAATTTCTGCAGTGTACGTTCTCTGAAACTGTCAAAAGAAAAATAGTAGTTGTCAAGTGGTATATAAATATAAAATATTCTAACAATAAGTGCAAATATTGACATGAATGAGTGAGTACAGCCAAAAACTAAACCCCTTTCGAAAAGTGGTACGCAGCGCCACCGTTGCTAAATTTTTATTGCATAATATGAGTACCTCCAAAAGAAAAAGTGCCGAGCCCATAGCCAAATGTTTCCCCTCTCTTGGAACAACTTCTTCTATGTATGTCCCTAGTGCCTACTAGCCTACTACCAAATCGGACAGGGAACATTCTCCCATGTATGTGCTATGTGCGCCCTGTACTTCTTGCCGATTTATTCAAGGGACAAGTGACAACACACGCCCAACCGATTTTAATTTTGAGACCTAAATCAGCACAAAACTACTCCCACTGGTCCTACTCCATCAATTATCATTAAGAGCAATAAGAAATATAATTTTCAAGTTGAACCGAACAGATTGATGCATTTTTTGGAAGACCATTATGATATATGTTGGCAAATGACACTGACAAAATTTATTCCACTTTGTACAAGAGCAGACGTCAAGCTAGTTCTTTTTTTTAACAAGAAATCGGCGTTAGTACGGATTTACTTTATACCAATTTGCTTAATTTCCAAGCCATTCAGATTTCTAAGATTCCGAAAGCCACACAACTGCTATCTGTTTCAGAATATTTTTTTTGTAATATTAGATACGATACAACATGGCGTATAGTTTTAAAATATTATCAACGAAAAGTAAAATGTCAAGTGCTGATGACTGAGGTTAGATGATCTAAAATCATTCTCAATAATAAGTGAATTAAGTCATACTAATGTGTAATGGAATCTCGATATCGGCAAGCTAATCCAGAATGAAAGAATGGCAACTACATCAATTTGGCAATGTGGAATATTATTATGCAGGCCACAGTAATTAGTTTATACACAACTGCTATCATTAGTATACTAACGAATTTATAAACTATGTCACTATTGAAAAATGCGTGTTTTTCAGTCGCACCTTATCTGTAATTCGCAAAAATATTTTCTTAATAAACGTTCCTTTTGAATCAAGTGCATAAATTCCGTAAATGTTTTTTTTATATTATTTAAATACCGGCTACAGATATTCAATCTATAATACATTGTTTTGAATTTCGTTCATAGCATGAAAACGTACGACTAAATTAATTCTATGGTACCATTTAAATAGAAATGGAAGCAAACCTTCCTTAATATGGTTAACACTAGAGAACACGCATGTCTGCGTGGGTCTTTAGTTATAATTAAACAGAAATTCAAAGCGTTGTTTTTTTTCCGCTCTACCAATTTCAGATTACTCGAAATCTAGAATGACTGCTGTTAATACATATTGTCACAAGAGCAGTTCACTAATGTTCGACAAATGCTGCACATTTAATTACACATTTACATTAACAAGTGTATCTAGTACCGCTCGCTTTTTTCCGGGGTACCGCATCCGATCAATTATAGATTTGTTTAATTTTGTCCGTGTGGAACTTGGAAAATTAACAGTTGTTGCCAAACCAATGACAAAATCTGAAATCACACAAACGTAATGCATAGCTAACGAAAATAAATTGTGAAAATTTAATATATTAATATATTAAATTATATATTTAATATAATTATATTATATATATATATTTAATATACCGCATATGGAGTTCTTTGTCATTTCATTTAGAGCACGTATTGCGTCCGGTCCTGCACGTGGACAGTTTAAAATATTGATTTGTTCTCCTTCTGGTGAATTACACATAGCCAGGTGCAAATCTAGTTGTGAATTAACTAGTTTTCCAGGAGTTGTAAACGTTTTGATCATTTCCATTAGCCGGCTCTTGGATATTTCCAAAATGTCAGGTATAATTGTAACGTTGTCAGAAAAAAAATTCTGCCCAGAAAAATTCTTTTGATTCAACATTTTTGTCACTCTTGACGCGTTTGAACTATTTGAAGAACTGGAACGAGTGCTCAGACTTAATAAAACGCCGCTGTGAGTTGTAGACAATTGCTCCTGTTGACTGATGCCTTTCCGTTCTTTGGCCACATATTCTTCTAGTCGGCAGGAATTATTCGCATCGACATTATTCAAGTTCCCCGCTACAAATGGATGTGGGAACTTATCTAAAGCGCAAATAAAGTATCCCAGTACTTTTATCCTTATTATTTAACCTTATTATGAAAGTGTATTATCTGTCTTATTTACCTGGGCCGGTTGGTAGCAATTGATGTTTATTCAGAATTTTTGCAGCTTTATTCGCTTGAGTTATGTTAGGGAAATACTCTAAAGCTGTAGCTTCATAAGACTTGTTGTTGTAGGTAATTGAAACCGTTTCAAATTCTTCGAAATTTTCAACCAATTTACAGTCTTCCAGGTGTTTTACTTGAAAACGCTTTTTTGCATTATCGGATTTGACCAAAACGAATGGTGTACTGAGGGAACGTTTCGTAGACAGCAGTAGTGCCTGAGACTCTGGTTGGTTGGAGGCAAGGACTTGATCATTTTTGAAATCTTCCTTGGAAATCCTAGCACGTTTCAAGCCACCTAACTGAATAGAGGCTTTTGCCGACCGTTTGCTTGCAGTTCTATTACGTATAAAACTTTGCGGAATTTTCCGATTGGAAACATCAATTAATTGTTTAGCGTGTTTTTCTTTGGAGTGTGCTTCCCCAAAGTCTTCATCCTCTGTTGTTAATACTATTTCTTCGGTATTGCTATTGCTACGCATGACACCTGGATTCGAATCCAGACAAATTCGGTCCGCAGTATCTGCCTACGGTAATGATAATAAATTCCCCAATAGATTTGTTAGAAATAATAAAGTTACATGCGGGTAACATCTAGCTTACTAGCCGCTATCTACATCTAACCAGGAGTGCGGGCTTACATTGATTATATTCCCACAAGTGCTCCACAAATTTCCTCCGAAATGTTCACCGCCAAACTTATCAGATTTTTCCTCGTAGTGTGATATTGCATTCTTTGGACCGTATCAATTTCCTGCGAAGTCAGAATTAGCAATTCGTAGCGTATTGTATTGTGTTTATAATTTTCTTCCAAATATTAAAAAGGAATAGAATACAGAATCAAATCCCTATCAGTTTGAATTATGCTTACGCAAAGAGGCACAGTACTGAATGGTTGACTGCTCGTATTGCATTCGTTGAGCTGTCCGTAATCACCCACATTTTGAGATAAGTAATCACAGCAATTGTTCTTGTTAATCTCATCCGATATTTTCTGATCCGAAGTTCGTACTTCTCGAAGGTGACAGGGACAAGTAGCGTGCTTGTAGAAGTGCCTCCCATTCGTCGTCCCCGCAAGAAACGTTTACATCTACTCCTTCAATTGTGACCTGAGATTGAAAAGTACGGCCAGCATAAGTTTAGCAACGCAATGAGAATTAACTGTTCTGACTACAAACAATTTGGTAGACATCATCAATTTTGAAGTCAAGTTGCTCAATTTCGGCTTTACCAACTTTATAAATCATGTCTTGACTCGACTCAAGAAATAAGAATGCGAGAATAAAAAAACATGTGCTTAGAATACCGAAATAGGGAAGTGCGAAATCCGTGAAATCCGTACCAAACTCACTCTTAATCATTTTAAAAAGGTATGGAATAGATGTACTGTGTACTTGATGTTTTTTTTAAGCAACAAAAAATTTTTGCTCCAAGCTCGTAAAATATAAAAGCCGCAAATATATTTGAAAAACAAATAGAACAATGATAAGTATAAGCAACTTGGTGATTGCCAAGTCAATAATTAAACGCTTAAGACTTTTTTAAATTTGCTCCAAGCAAAATTCTACAGGCAAAATTTGCTGGGAGCGGAATTGAAATCCGCCTCTTGCGAAATGTCCCTAGTATCAGTTCTCAGAAGACCACTCAGAAGTTTTGTCTGCATGCCCTAATTCTCTTAATTGTTGATCAAGTGTTGCAAATTTATTAATTGTGCATTGGACAGAAGGACGGCATATTCTCATCTACAATTTCAGTTTAAGGGAGATAACTGATCGACTGAGCGACAATTGACTACTTAATTTTGGATTGTGTTGCGACCAACTCCGACTTAATTGAATTTAGTATATGTAAAGAAATGGGTAGCCTCCAAAATGGGTAGGCAAATTCAGCCCGGCAAAAGCGCAGCCTCTGAATTGTAAAAACATGGACTCTTCTCCTCGCATGGTATCGTCAACTACTAGGATGGGTTGGTAAGCATTTGAACTGCAGCAGTTTTAAAAAAATCAGAGTGAAGGGTATATAGAGCTAAGCCGAGAAATCTAAAAATATATAATTGTTGCTCCTAAAGCTATAAACAACTCACTTCATTAAATGTTATTCCAGGTGATTTTTGAAGTTGTTCAATCTCTTCTTCCAAACTTGACGAAAAATTAGCCGTAAATCCATTCTTAAATGAGTCTGTTCCAAATTCATCTTCAGGATACAATATCCAATCATTTTTAACGAAATTGTTCAACTGTGAGTCCAGCGGAATCTCCATACCTGAGAATTCGGATAAGAATTACTAAACTTACAATATAGACTGATTTATTCTATATATATGTGCTAAGCGTAATTTCACATGTATTTTTTTTTGAATCGGAAGAATTTTTAGAAAATATTACTAAATCTATCCGGGAGAACTATTCCAAGAAAGCATTTGAGAGAAATCTTTGCGAGTAGACATCTCAGAATACAAATAATACAATAGCCTATCAATGTCAATTTCAAATAAATTTGAAATAAGTAATTCAAAATTCAACGAATACTGCAAAATTATTCACTGTATCGTAGCGAGGGGTTAGGAAGCCTGAAGTCTGACCTCAAACCGCACAGTCCCTTGAAAAACCGAATAGCATGATGCATGACTACAGTAGATATGGGACATTTTGATTACCTGAGCAACTCATGAATGCATTCAAATTTTGAATTCAAATTAACCGAACTGTCAGCGACAACATGAGTGACATGAACCTTAGAGAAAACGTACAGACGAAAGCGATTTTGTAATTATAATTAAATTCGATTCAGTGTTTTATTAGTGAGAGCTTAATAATAGGGTTACTGTTGATGGTGGAGCTTAGGGGGAAACCCACTGACGACTCGCTAGTGTCGCTAGGGTGCGTGTGCTACTATTTTAACTTGTGATTTTTTTTACAAAAAATGGCAACATACTGTACATCTGTCCAGATTTTTTTTGGGCATCAGTTGATGCTTTCCCATGTATTATTTGGATATATGATTGTTTGTTCTGTGTTTTTTTGTTTATCGTAGAGTTTTATATTTAGTGAAGGAGGCGGCACAATGTTACATAATCGCAATCGCCCGATACGCGGACTTCCTTTCTGCCCTTGCATATTTACCTTCCCACCAACTATTAGCGAGTATAATTCATACAACAGGGTTTGGATGTGGTGGAATTTTAAACGGAGGAACCCAACTAACTTAACATTTGTTTGTTTTTCCTTGGGAATCATTAAACTTAAGTGAAATAAAATGATCAAATGATCATTACAGAGCATGCACGAAATGGAGAACAAATGGAACAAATGTGAGGATTCAAATGTGAGCTTGT
>JAQGCM010001067.1:0-17730 GCA_034699705.1 Hymenaphorura dentifera
GATTTTATCGTCAGACGAAGAATCTTGTTTCGTACAACAACTCATTTTCTAGAAAAAATAAAGAAATTCCTGTTATTTTACAATCTAAATTCGAATACTGGAGAAGAATTTGCTGTCCCTGTGAATTTTAACAAATACAGCTGCAGGAGTAAAAGTACTTTATTCGTACATATTCAACAAATACAAGTAAATAAATCAGAACGATGCGAATGCGATGAATTATATATAATTTGGCAAATTCTTTTGTATTACTGACTGACCGACCGATGAAAAATTTAGTTAATCGAATGGAGGGATGAGTCAATTGATCTACAGATATTTTGCAAAAAAACATGCTTAAATACAAATCGGATTCAACCGCAGAGCGTTGCACAAACTTGAACCTGTTGTCACATGTGAACTGGATGGAATCAAGCAATTAACACACTGTCACACAAGTTACGCAATAAAAACACAACTGTATACTGTACAATATCTATGTAAGCTTCAAAGTAGTAGTCCATTTCATTTATGCAATCATTCTCATAGCACTTCAAAAGTTGGCAATTCTCAAAAGTTCGAGAAAATTCTAGAAAATGTAGCGAAATCATTCTAGAAAGTTAATGTGTAGAAAGAAAATAGCTTGATCTCTCAGGCATAAGCATAAGGTCAAGACTCAAGACAGAGCATGGCTGCAACAAAAACATTTGCATATTCTTGGCAAAACCAAAAATGAAGCCAGTAAGCCAGGGATGCTGCAAAATTTTACTTTTGATTATTGGCTGTGCAAATCTTTTTGCAAAGTTACCTTTGAGGAAAAGGCTGACTCACAATTTTTAGCTGACGTTCGAAAATCGTTTCGGTAGATTGCAATTTTACAATTTGCAGAGTGACTAATGAATGGAAAATAATTTTTTTTGCAACTCCACATAAATTGCCGGCACATCGAGTAATCCGTTTGCAGTTTCTGTGAGGTTGACTCTCGGCAAACTTGAATTTATATGTAGGACGACGGACGGCCTTGCCTTGGAACAAAATATTTGCAAACCTTTGAAGACTGGAATTTTGGAACTGCTGGCAAAGTTTTTCCAAAAACTGCGTGGCTGAGTTTACTGAACTCGTAAAGTGAGTGAATATGAAATTGCAGTGGCTCTTTTTAACTTAATTTGAAAATATGCAAAATTATTTCAAATTCAATATTGAATATTTGCAGTTTGTAGAAAATGTCTGGGCAAAAATCCGAACCCGGAGGTTGCACATCTGAAGACGATGAAAAATATGGCCCAAGAGTTGGAGTAACACTTGAAGACGATGAAAAATATGGCCCAAGAGTTGGAGTAACACTTGAAGACGATGAAAAATATGGCCCAAGAGTTGGAGTAACACTTGACTTGGAAGGAGCCAATTTAATTCTTGAGAGACATTTGGGGAAATCCTGCAAATCCTGCACCGAAGTCAAGCGAGGTTTCAACAATAGAACTTACATTGTTGTTGTCGATGATCCCGACAACTCTTCATACGTAATCCGATTGCCTGGAATTCACTGGACAAAAATTAAAACCGAAGGTGAAGTTGCAGCTATAATTTTTCTAAAGGGAAAATGCCCGGGCACTCCTGTCCCAGAGATCTTGGGATACTGCAGTGATAAAAAATTATCTGGAATTGGACACGAGTACATCTTAATGCAACATTTACCAGGAGTTCCACTAGACGATGTTTTCAAGGACATGTCATTGGATAACCAAAAAATAGTTTTGCGTCAACTAGTTCAGATTTTGGCAACAATGAAGCAGATCAAATTTAGTAAAATTGGATCCTTTGGTTTCGTCCCGATAGTGTCAATCGCTTCTGGGCTAGATCTTCAAGTATTTCAGAATATCCAGTTGGAAGATATTGTAATTGGTAAAACTGTTGACCAATGTGCTGGACCCTTCGACAATTGGCTTTCATATTTGAAAGCAATGTGTTTGGTCGAAATAGAAGAATTGAACAAATGCAAATTTATGGAACCCCAGATGAAAAATTTGCCAAGGATTCAAGCATTTTTAGAAGTTATCTCAAACCCTGACCGTACTCCTTTGGAAAAAGTGGTCACTAATCCTGATTTTGTATTCACACATGGAGATTTCGAGCCAAGAAATATTCTTGTGGACGGCACAACCGTGACTGGGATTCTTGATTTGGAATTTTCAGGTTCATTCCCAGCAGATAGCGATTGGTACGACGGGTTTTCAGATTTCGGTGCTGGAAGTCCAGAATGGAAAATTTTCGGAGAAGAAATTCCAGATGATCAACCAGATTGTGATCAAATTGAATCAATTCGAGAATTATTCCTAGAAGAATGTCGGCAACTTGGGACACCGACTCCGGCAGAAATCCCAGGACATTTTGAACGTGCAGAATTATATTATTTCTGGTGTAATATTTGTGCTTGGTATTTACGCGAAATGAGAAAGGAAGGTGACGAAATTCCACCACATTGGTTCAAGGAGAGAGAACTTTCAATAAAACGTGTAGAAACAGTTCTAACAAAATATGGGTTCTAAAAAAACGAAATAAATATCTTAATAGTGTTCCAGTTCCTGCCTTGTTCCGTAAATGCATGTGCATGTTGACGACGCTGATCTTTGCTCTACAATTTGTAATCAAATACATTCCAGACAATTTATATTTACAATTATGATCCAATTTCCAATAAAACTTCAAGAAGAGCAGTCCAAAACTTTGTGATTGAAATACTTGTCTTAATTTTCTCGTAGAATATTTAATCATCATAGGGCCAAAAAGAGAACCGCAAATCAAACTTTGAATTATTTAATGAAAATTGGAAATAGAATTGAAAAATACACCAAACCAAACTCTTGTAATTTAATGTTTGCGAAAAGGCATTACCAATAAAATACCCGAATTATCAAAACTTCAAAAGTTGTCAAATATTTTCTATGGCTGAGCAGCGAGAACTTTCATCAAAAGTGAGAGTTGATAGCGAGAGTCGCTTTAAATTTTTGGAATGCGCCAGAAGTCAAGTCAGTCAAGGAGAATCCAAAATCCAAACAAGTCGTAGTCGTACTCAAGCTCAATCCATTTAAAAATTTCTAAATATTTAATATTCTTATTCCAAATTAAATTAATTCAAATTACCTGTTTTAAACTGATACAGTTCGATTTTTACACGTGTACGTTCGTTCCACGATTGATTACAATTTTGAGTAAAACCCTTCAAACCTTCTGTGTGTTAGGTGACCATTGCATTGTTGACCATCACCATGATTCCTTTTTCATCTCGGAGGTCAATGATGGACGACAATGGGTTGGGTGGGATGGACTATGAAGATGAGTTGAGTGGTATCATGCAAGGCGTGAGTGGGAGTGACGAAGACACAGAGGATGCGAGTGAATTTGGCGAAGATGAAGTCATTCATGAGGACACTCAGGTCACGGACATTAAAGAACGGTAAGTTTGTTGTGACTAGAGTAGGCTATACTTGCATTTTTTTGTGTGACTAATTTCTAGTTTTAATGAGTCTCAGCTCAGTAGAATTATTCTAGAATTTGGCAAACGGATATTCATTCTTTCTATATTTGTCCGATTACCCATTATAGAGCATACTATGATAAGCTGGCATACCTCAAATCCTGCCTGGCTGAGCTGGACGCAGGAAAACACCCAGACTACGTCAAGAAAATGGTCAAGATTGACAAGGCCTATCGCCAAAGGTAAATTTTTATCAACAGTTATCTTGGTCATGTCAGTAACATGGACATTTTGATTTTAAGCAATCTAAATAATCTTGACATTGTCTATAATTTTCATATTTTATTTAAAAGAATCAAGTTGAACGAGGCCAAGAATGACTGGGAGTCTGAAGCTATTGAGCGTCAATTTAATCGCGAAAAGCGAGCAGCTCTGAGAGAATTCGAGGATAAGAAAATTGAGCTCAAGGACACTGTCTTTGCTGAGTGGGAAGACAAGAGAAAGCACTACGATTTGGAGCGGTATTCTATTGAGTTGATGCAGGATACTACTGAAATCAAATCAGCCTCAACTAGAAAGTTGAGGCGGCGTCCGAATGATCCCGTTCCACTTCCTGAGAAAAGAAGAAAAACGCCACAATCTCAAATCACGTTCCTTCTTGATGACAGGGATATTGAGAATGATAGAGACGCGCTTACTAACATTAGAGCCACGATGCCTCCTTCTCCCAAAAAATCGGGTAAGATTGTTGACTTGATTTTTCGCGAAGCTTTTGAGGAACAGTTTAGAAATATTGCTGAGTAAATATTTTTTCTTTTAGGAGGTTCTGGTTCGAGTGGGAATTCAAATTCATCACCACCGCACGAGGATAATTGTGGTCCACCCCAAGGAATGAAATCTGTTTCTCCCCCACCATCATCCGATATAAGGATTGAGGATGGGAAGCTTTTCTACGAAAAACGGTGGTAAGTGATAATTTTACGCCAATTAGTTAAAACTTTAGATGTTCTGACATGATAAATTATACTAATTATATTAATTGTGTGCAGGTTTCATCGCGGTCAACCAGTCTCCGTCGAAGGAAAGGATATTGTTGAGAAAAAAGTGATGGGAAACATCGGGGCAATTAGCCAAGACACTGTAAGATTATAACTTAATAATTTAATTGACGCTAGTTCTAAATTTGGCTAAATAACAATTTTTTTCTTCAAATTTTCAGGTGTGGATTCGAAAGTTAGGTGATCCTGGTCGATTCAAAGTTCAGTTAAAACAACTCATTAGCGGAACGATGTCAATCAAGCGAAGAGCATGAATTTACTTATTTTTTTTAGACATCCAAAAAGTGGCAAACGTCCCTCTACCCTACTCAGATCCTACCCTCCCCTGGGGTCACAAGTTTCCCCACGACCGGGGTGGTGAACATTTTTCCCCTTGACAGAGTAGAAGGGCTTTTCTACACTAGCGTCGGGCAAAAAATTCAAAACGTCCCCAGTGATACAGAAAGGTCCTCCTACCCAGGGTCGCAAGGTAGGGCACTTTTTCCAATGCGAATTCATTTTTGGCTAGGTGATTGATCTATCACCTCGAAAAATGTGAACTCTTTTTGACTTTCACTTTCACTCAACGCTAACCCAGAAAACAATATTAAGTCGTACTGCACAGTTGTGTTTGAAACCATTGTCTTCTTTACCCTAGTATAGTACGAAATGTGTTCGCTGTTTTCAAAGTGTTAGTTTAAAAAATAATTTAGTTATGTTCATAACATTGCCGGTATTACCTATTGATTTTATTTCTGAACATACCAATTGTATCAGAGAAATATATAAAGTGTATTTCTTGATTGCTCGCTTTTCAAGCTCTTTCTTGCCGTTCTGCTTCACACTCGGGACAACCGCACAGTTTTACAACTTTTCCAACTTGTTCAACCTCTGATGCCTCAGAGGAGGAATCGAACTGCCACGGTTCTGGTGGGTCTTCATTGTGTTCCAGGTCAACCAAATGTGCAAGTTCCCTAGGTTGACGCTTTGAAAACGCTAACGGTAGCTCCCATACAAAAACCTCTCCTTCAACATCTGCTATGGCGATTTCTCCGCTACTGCAAATTTTTTTATGTAGACAAACTTGAGTCCTCACTGAACGACTTGAGTTTACTTTAGCTGGACTTACAAATTCTGGTTAAATTCGATTGATTTCAGTTGATACTCATGTTTGAGAACGAGGCTAGGATTACTTTTATCTTTCAGTAGATCATAGATGCATAGATTTTGCGCTGTTGCTACTGCAAACATCATTGGGCGGTGAGGAGACCATTTCACATCCACCGATAAAGGTTGCACGTCCACATAGAACTCAAGAGCAGGTTTACCACGCTGAAATCGTAATTTCGCAGCATTAAATTCTGGAGTTACAGTTAGGTCGTATTCACATTTACAGATAGCTCACTTCATGGACATTTTGTAAAAGAAGGTGTCCGTCTGAGGTGAGAGATAAAACATAGCTTTGATGAAATGGCGAACAATGTAGAGCAACGATGCATCCCTGTTGCGAAGTCACGAATATAGGATCCGGGCAGTAAAGAATTTCGGCAGGGCGATTTTTATCCAATACGAAAGGCTTCGGTTCATGGTTATCTAGATGAGGAAATTTTTCGCTCATGAATTTTATTACAGCAGATTTTGATGGAATCTAAGAAAATTGTCTGGCTCACTAATTTCAAGAGAGCTGAAAATATCACCAGTAAAAACTAAACTTCCAATTGTCGAAAAGACTATTTTTGACATATCAGCATCAGAGCAACTCATGCAAGTAATGCCCAGGTGTTGAACGACTTGGTAAGCATCTCTAACTATCGGCACTGACTCTGGAATATTTTCTGTTTGAAGAGCAAATTTTTTCTCAAGATGAAGTGAAAATGAGAAACGGCCCGTAGACCAGAGTCCAATAAATCCATCTCTGGACGCTGAAATTAAAAACTGGTTAGAAACTTGAGGATTTTTCCAAGTTCGTCCTTGCACTTGAGAAGATGTCAACGAAATCCATTTGATTGCAACGATTCTCCCTGAATGATATCCGTGCTTCCAAATTTGTTTAGGATTTTTCCCAAAATCTGTTCCAGACGTACGCCCTCCGGACAGACAGTCCAGAAGACCTATTTCACCATTTTCCTTCCCAACTGCTAGCATAAAACCTTCCTGAGGACTAAATTCCAAAGCTGTAATACAACTGTCCAAATCTAAAAATTCTCTTTCTGGCACTGGAAATTGATCATCGGGCTTTGAGCTCAACTTGTTCAGATTGTAAATTGCAAGAGATGATCTGTGGTGACACCAATCGATTCCGTGTTGGCCATCTGAGTAGCTTACAGCCATATGAAATCCCGAGCGACTCCAGCTCAGGGTCACCGCGTTTCGCTAAATTTGTTTGCACAAAATATTTAGAAAATTCATACGAATGAGAGGAACGGACGAACGGAGCGGAAAAGTTTACTACCTTGGACTGTTCTCCTGATGAGTTTTTAAAACTGAACATCTTCCTAGGCTCGATTTTAACTTCATTTTCGACTGGTACCACCGGCAGATTTGCGACTAGATCTTTGAAGATGCAAATTTCATCCAACCTCGCATTATTCTCCAACTCGTAACAAAGCATTGGAGTTACTTTACGGAAAAATTTAACCAACGAAGTCGGATATTTGACAATCGGCTTGGGATTTGGTATTTCCATTGTTTGAATCTATGGGACGGGTAGGACAAGATTCCAGAAATTTTGTTTGAGAAAACCAATCTTAGCAAAAACTTTCTGTTTCGTGTTTTTGATTCGTTAGAATGACAGAAATCTGCAAAAAGTACCTCGACAGATTTGACAAGCATAGTTGTCACCGCATCACTTGTCCAAACTTTTTTGGTCTGAATTGACGCATTGGACTTTGGCCTGTGGAAATTTTATTACGTAATTAAATGATAAGGTTGCAAGATTTCTAAATTAAAGTTAGTTAAAATTAGTAAAACTTTTGCTGCACAAAAAATGTACTTCTTTTTCTTTTTTAGACCCAGAATGTCAAATTTTGTATGGTAAAATCCCCAATGTTTGGGAATTGGTTCCACAAGTGGTTCCTCATCGGATTCTACTTTAATCTCTTTCTCCGGAAACACAAGTCGATGCATTCTAACAAATTTGTAGAATGAATTTGCACTTCTACGTGTAGAACTTGTAAAAGTCAATTTCAAAGGTCGGACCTTTTTGAAAATCTTGTAGTAAAAAATTATTTTTCGAAATCTTGCTGTTCAATACGAATTAAGAAACATCAACAGAAATTCAAGCAAAGTCTTTAATCCTTTTCGTTGTCGAGGTGGCGTCTTGAGAAAGCTGCATTTTGTAGCGCATTGAATTTTAAGGTAGAATGACTAAAAATTCAATACCTGAAAAAGGTCTTGAATCCAGATTACTTACAAATGATTAGAGCAACCAGAAACCAAATCACGTGAGGAACAAATTCCATGAGTATTTTATTTTTCACTCATTGCAAATCTACTGGCATTTGACTAATTACAATAAATATCCATCTGTATAAATATATAAATATGTGGAGTATTTCAGCTCATGATAATAATATAATTTGAGCATAGTTTTGCATTGCGATAGCACGCTTATTTATGGACAAATAATTTAGGCAAGTACTCCAAATCCAAATACAAATTTGGGATATAAAGTTTTGCTGAGGTAACTGAGGTGTGAGAACAGATTCATAAGAGATCCTCTAAGTATAAAGTTTGTATAATTTTTGCATTGTATCTTGCAATTAAACTGCCACTACTTTTTAGAACTTTTTCGATGGAAGGCGTTGGCGTGACTCGTGAGTATAAATGCATAATGATGCGTATTTTAAGTATAAATTATGAAGTACTAAGATTTATTTACTTGCAGCCTTTCTCTGTATGCAAACCAAGACTGTAGAAAAATAGGGGAAAGCCTGCAGTTCGGACCGTTTCTTCGATACGGCATCTCGTTCAGTTCCTGTGCGTACTTAAAAATCGTTGCAGTGTCAGGCTTAGGAGTAATTGCGAACCACAGTTCCAACTGTGGAATTTCAGACAGTGGATCAATTACGGAAGACGAAGGTGGAGCTGGAGATGAGTTCTTTGAAATTCTTCGCTTCCGATTCTTCGACGACGACGACTTCGACTTCGACGCGACCGATTCTTCGCTTATAGTTGTCCCCTCTCCAGCAGGATTTTCGGAAACGATTTCTTCGTTTCTTCGAGTACTTTGAAGCGATGGGGTTCTTGCTTCCAACTCACGTTGCTTAAGCCTCACTATAAACTTGTTGTACAAATTTCCAAATGAAGGAACGATGTATGGAAATTTTTTAAATAATTCCAAAGCGAAGCGAACAGATGAATTTGCTAGCCTCAGTGTGAGTAGACTGAAAATTCGGTGGTGCAGAAGAGCATGCTGCATTTGATTCGATGATGTGGGTGGGCAGATTGATGGAGGATTTGGTCCTTTGTAGATTGGAAAGCGAAAGAAATCCGATTTGATAAAATAACTGTCCTGGACTTCACGACCATTCAAAGCCTTCTCATCTGCTAAATCAATAATCTCGATTAATGTTGATGATTGTTCTAGTGATACACTGTTGAGAGGACTAGGACTACTCGCCTCAGGCACAGGCTCTGTGGAGCCGATGTTGCTGGGTGTTGAGCCTGTATTTTCGTCACCGTTTCGAAATGTTGTTAATCTCTCAGGAATATCGCTCTCAGCATTGATCTGTTCACCACTTCGATGTTCACCCGCACCAAGAATCACTGCGTCCATCCCATCAGTTTCAGTACCAACATTGACAATGGCATGGGAAGAAAAACTCGGATCCACACCAGAACTCGGAGTCGGAGCGACAGAATTAGGTTCTTGGGAATTTTCCAATACGACAGTTGATGAACTCGATGAAAGCGGTTGCTGGTTGTTACTGTTAGTTTGCTCTTGTTCGTCAGCAATTAGCTCGTTCGAAGGTAAAGATTCTGGACTCCAGTCCAGATCTATTGTTTCAATGTCGGGCTGCAGCTGTGAGACAGATTGCTGAGTCGACTTGACGACATCCAGCACAGTAGCACTGACTGCATCAGAAAGAATATCAAGCTGATTAGTTAGCTCGATTTCTGTACCTTGTGGTACAAATATTGATGTATTCTGTCCAGTTTTTATACCAGGGTCAGTAATTGCAATCGGATTATGGACCTCATTGGAGCCAAGTTGAGCTTCTGGGCTCAAGTCAATCACATCTGGTGTAACAAGTTCATTCGGGAATGGATTTCCTTGGCTGGCATCAGCATGAGGAGACACATCGACACAGTCGGCATTCAGGAGCTAAATGCAAATTGATTGTGAACATTTATATTTCATTTTGAAAATTGGTTTACTTTAGCCTGAATGACTAGTGACAGCAACGAATACGATGTTCTCACCTGCTTCAAATTAGGGTATGGAACCTCGTCAAACAAATGGACTGTAGGGATTTCTGCACTGCTATTTCGGTTGCCCGTGGAAGGACTCAAACTGCTGCTGACCGTGTCACACTGACCACTTGCAGGTGATGCCAAGCTTCGAATCGACTCAATCCGCGGCGATACTGCCCTGGTATTACCGGCCAAACACTCCTTCAAGAATTGTTGAGCGCCACCTGGATGATCCCAGGAATTATTTGGACTATTGAATTGTAAGGGCGGATTATAATTTTGACTTCTGTCGAGAGTTTGTACAGTAGGGGCAGGAGGTTGCTGTTGTGGAGTTAATTGCTGGTCAAGCAGGAACTGATCGAAATGGCCTTGTGAAGTCATTGGGGGGTTTTGTGCAGCCCTCAGCACTTCAGGTATCAATTGATTTTTACTGTCGCGACTAAAACGTCGTAATGGTGGTGGTTGAGATTGAAATCCCTGTGCAGGTTGGACCTGAACTGGGTGGCGTACTTGCTGTTGAAATTGCAGGTTTTGCAGTTGTTGAAATTGCATACTTTGCTGCTGCTGAAACTGTATGTTTTGTTGTTGCTGAAATTGCACGTTTTGTTGTTGCTGAAATTGCACGTTTTGTTGGTGCTGAAATTGCAGGCTTCCCTGGTGCTGGAATGGAGTGTTTTGCTGTTGCTGAAACTGAGTGCTTTGCTGTTGTTGAAACTGAAGTTGTTGAATCTGCATTGGCGGTCGTGACAGCACAGGTTGCTGCAATTGAACTTGTTGGCGTTGAACCGAAGTCTGGTCAAAGGTATGCTGATATGGAGTAAATTGAGTTTGTTGTACTTGATGCTGTGGAAATTGTAGTTGTTGGGGTTGAGCCAAGGGAGTCTGGACAAAAGTTTGCTGAACGGAAGGATGAACAGAAATTTGCTGAGTCTGAGTAGGTTGGTGCTGTAGTTGAGCGTATTGCAGCGGAACGAAACTCTGAGCTAGTGGTTGTTGATTTGAACTCTGTTGAAATTGTTGCTGCTGATTGTTGGAAAATTGATGTTGACGTATTTGCGGAAGGCCAACTGTGGCTGGAATATTCCCAGCTACCATTGAATAATTATTGAGAGGCGTATTTTGTTGGTACTGAACATTTCTACTGTGGTGTTGAATGAGACCCGTAGGAACTGGTGAAGACCTTCTAATATTTGGATGTGAGGTAGACTGTGAAAAAATTTGCTGTCCCGGAGGAGCTCCTAATCGAGTTTGCTGTTCAAAATTTGTAATATTTCTCTGACCCTGATTCGAATTAAGTTGTAATTGGCCTGTAGCGATACAACTCGGCCCAGCCACTGAATACTGAGAACTCAAACGGTGCTGATATTGTAAATTACTCTGCTGAATCTGACTGGCTCCCCTGGGATGTGCATGAAATTGAATCGAACTCTGTTGCATTGGCTGTTGCACAGGAATACTTTCCCCTCCTAATTGGGAAGAAGAACTTGTATTTCTATTGGAGTTCGTTCCAAGTTTTTGAACAGTTTGGATTGTACTCTTGAACCAATTAAAAATTGTTTCCCATTTCAGCTTTGGCATATTCGCCCTGTAGGCTGATTCGTTGAGCTTGTTAGTAATTTTTTGGAGTTGGCTGTCATTTGGACATTTGTTAATGGCAAATATCTTTAGCAATACTGTGACTTCTTGTATAGGGTGAAGCAATTGTTCTGCATTATCTTCTACGGATTGCACTGGGTTTACTGGTGTCTGTTGGACAACATTGCTATTGTGCTGACGATGTTCGTTGCCCATGCTCACGATAGGAAAAGGTGTTCCTCGGGAAGAGTAATGCATAGGATTGTTCGTAGGTCCAATAGGAAAGTTCTGGCTGGAATTAATCGGGGTCGAGGATGAGGAATCCATAGTATTGTAAGTAAGACTTGCTCGCCGATTGAAAGTCTGATTGTGTCTATTTGGGTTTTGGATTGTTTGACGAGGATATTGTTGCACGTGAGGAGCTATAATATTTGCGGAGTTCATACTCGAGGACTGTACGTTTCGTTGCATAGCAAGACCACGCGATTGTTCCGCGTTTTGAATCGTTAATTGGGACATTGGCAGTAACTGTTGAGCTTGTGGATGTGGCATAGTTGGCTGGCTCCTCTGATTATTGCCGCGAGTATGGCTTTGGTTTGTTTGAGGAATTGTGTTCGTAATTGAAGCGGAAACGTGAGTTTGATTGTTCACGGGGCTAAAAGTTCGAAGTTGTTGTTGTATAGGATTTGCCGAAGCAATACTGCTGGACGACGCTGTGCTTTCAGGAAGATTTTCAAATTCAGTGGAAGCACTGTTCGGTTGTGCAAAACGAGCCAAATTGGGATAACGAGAGCAAATGATCCGAGCTTTGTCGAACCAAGTCCTGATATCAGCTTCACTCAACAACATCAGATTTTTAGAGGATCTGGAAATATTGAGCTCCTTTGTGTACTCGGACACCTAAAAATTTACACGAAATACATAATTTTAAACCATAAACTTAGCACATGTTTGGACTAATATGAATGTCACAAGAGGCAAACAGTCTGTGCTGTCTTCGAATATTTAAGGGAATTATAATTCCAAACAAAACCGTACTCACTTGATTGTCTCTTGGGATGGGGTTACGAATGAACCACTCTTGAAGCTTGCCAAGCTCCACTTTGTCCGCATAAACCCTGCTCACTTTCTGAGGCGGTTGGTCTGCTAAAGCACTAGTCCCAGATTCGAACGAAGTTGTACTAGCGACTTCAATAAAGGCAGCAGACTCAGCCGTCGACAAACTGGTTGAATTTAGAGCTCGTTTCCGTTCATTTCTTAAATCTGTATTGATGAGTCCCGAAACTTGTCTTTCTTGGTTTTGAGAAGGACGTCGACTCACACCTTTCCGATTCTTGTTTTCAGAACTGATAGGATTTCGACACTCTACTACCTCGGGTGACTTCTCTTGGACTGCTGTTGGTGTTGTTGAAGTTGGTGTCCTTGCTTTGTGCATCTCCAACCTGTGAGTGTACAGCGACTTACTGTTTACACATTCCATTTGGCAAACAGAGCACCGATATTTGTTGTTGTGGGTTTTCTTCTCATGCCGGGCAAGACCAATCGGCGTCACAAAGACGAGGTCGCAAACAAAACACTTGAGACTTTGGCTAAGTACAGCAGCATTCTCCTCTGCTTCGTCATCCTTAACAGGAACGGTAGTTCCAGTGGCACCAGATTCAATCGTAGTCTTTTCTATTTTCACAATAGCTTTGGAAATCTCAGCTGAATTCACAGAGGCACTTTTGTGAACGGTATCCAAATGCGATTTGTACGACTCTTTAGTTTTAAAGATTTGATCGCAACAGCTTGCTGCGGTCCATTCCGGTTCCTGCGCTTCCAGTGGAAACGGTTGTATTCGCTTTTGGCGGTGACTTTGAGCATGGAGAAGTATTTCATGTACATTGCTGAATATTAGTGAGCATTCAAGGTCAGGACAGCCGAACTTTTTGGGTCTGGCAGGATGGTTTCGTTCGAGATGTGCCACTAGTTGAGATTTCGTTCTGACTTTAATTGGACAAAACGGACAAATTAAGATATTGTTCACCTTGTGCGTGTTCTTGTGCTTAGCCAATACACTATGGTATGTATAGCAAGTGTTGCAAACGTAGCAACCGAATACGTAGATATGTTCGATGGCTTGGTGTTCCTCCAGTTCGGTCTTGGACTTGAAATAAACGTCGCAAGAAAAGCAGAAGAATTTGGATTGCATGTCATGTATTTCTGGTTCAGAGCTATGTATATTTTTGTTTCCAACTTGAGACTCATTTGAGTTTGAATCGGTACTCTCGATCTTCACCAAAGGAAATGGAGCATCTTCATTCTCACTGACAAAATTTAAGGTCATCTGTTCACTTGATTCATCCGGAAGGAAGACGTAAGTAGGATTCAACAGCGACTTTTGTACTTGGTATGCAGGTGAAATTTCGTCAGACTTGTTTTCCTGAGACTCCCTAAAATTGTATATACATATGGATTTAACTTTGAAGTCATTCAGTCATTGGGTACCCAATGAATTAATTTCACTCTAATGAAGGATGTCCATTAAAATAAATTTAATTTAAGGCAATAACAAATTTGGTACTCACTTTTGATTATGATCGACGAGAACAAATTCTTTGCTTTCTGGAGATCCAAAGGTATTGGAGGCACTTTCAATATCAATGTAAGGACGGTTAGAATCGTCTTCCAACCTGCAAAATTATGTTCATAATTAGCAAGAAGTTGATGGAATTATACCACTTTCAATTTCAATTAATCGTTGATTCCAAGTTTTACTTTTCGTCCAAGTCAAAATCTTCAATCGTACAGTATCTGTATCATATGATTGCGACTATTATGATCATAGTGTGTTCGCCAATGTGTGCGTGTCAGTGTGTGAACTAATTCCTTTTAGGTATCGCAAATGCACATTTTACAAAATCACCTAATAATTTTCAAGCTGATCAATGCAATCAAGAGTATTAAATTACCCGTCCACTAGACTCAAAGGGTCCATGGCACAATGGCACCTTGCGTGCCTTCCAAGCTGTCCTCTTTCTTCCTCGTTTTGTATTTTTAAGATTTCATAATTTCCATATATTTTCCTCTCCTGATTTGACAGTTCAGTAACCGCAAGTCGAACTCGTAGAGTCCCTTCATATTTTGCAATTGCCCCGGAAAACAATACAAGCCTGTTGAAAAAAACAAGTATTTTCAATTTTTGGTTCAAAGACTTCAAACGGATATCAACAACCCTGCACTTTTGTAAGTTTATGACTCTTTACAATCCCAGTTTTACCACGTTTGACGGTTTGAGCTAGATACAGACGTTTTCTACCCACAATTTTTACAACGTGCCTGATCTTATCTTTCGCACGGGATTAACCCGTAGCCTCTACTAAAGTAGCAATCTTAGCCTTCGGCTTTTGGCGGCACAGCATTGAAAGAGATTCTTGTTTTCATCCGAAACAGGTTGTTCACGTTGCCTTCTCTAGACTCTGTCCTGATCCTGAATCCTGACGCGCCACACAATAAGGACCCAATTTAATGCAGAGCAGAGTAGTCTTCCTTCCGAGTTTGGGTCAAATTCTTTCCTAAAAGCACCCATAAAATAGTAAATTAGATTTTGTATTTGCAATTGTATTAAAGAAAACAATTTGAATTGCAAATTGCAATGTAGGGGTAGGGGCGCTGCAATATTTCCAGAAATCCGCTCTAAATCAATTTGCTATTTAGTTTTTTATTCTTCTAAACTCGCGTGTTCAGAATATTATCACTCTCCTTAAAAACTTGACTTTGCTCTGGCTGAGAGTATCAGTTTATAAATATTATCTACAGAATCAACTTTAGTTAGCCTAGTTTGGTCTCAAAATCAAAGCTAGCAGCACTATATGATTAATTTTTTGGAGAGTGTTTTGGAAATTCACTAACAACGTCGCAACTTGCATTGAGCGTGCATGTCGCGCTCCTTTGATATTTTAGTAATCCGTACTTTTATTTTAAAATTGTAAAATATGACACAGGGTCTTAAAAATAAGCACCAATGATTAGAAAATGTTTCTTGCCCTTGCCAAAACCTAAATGTCGATAATGACGAATACTTGCACAGCACCAGCTTCTTCATGGATTTGCATATTTGAATAAGTAATGGCTTTGACCTCTGTTCCCTGCGGATGTTTCTCTAAATCAAATGGTTCTCCGTAACCTTTTGCTCGGATTTTGCAAGCATTTCGATCAAACTCCAGTATCTTGACTTTCTATTGAAAAAATGCAAGACGGGTTTGTAAAATTTCGTTCAATTTACTAATGATTAAATCTTATTTAATTTCTAGAATTTCTGGAACTACAATCGTAGTCAATTACCCTGGCTATGAAGAACGGTTCTGCGCTGAAGAGAAATAAAAATTCATCTAGAAAACGAAATAGGAGGGATTGTAAATCGTCAGCTTGTGCAACAATTTCTTCACACCTCACATTGTCCACATATTCAATGTCCGTCATGTAGCCAAACATTCCCATTGCGCACTGCTCAAACGCTTCTTCCATTGTTTCCCCCCAAGCATGAATTCTAAATAAAATTAAAAATCCACAAACATTTAAGTTTTTAAAGCTCAAGGCCAACCAAGTGCTAAAATAACGCTACTATTCTATTTTAAGAAGAAACTAAATCATGACAAGTTGAATGTCCTAAGAAAATGAGTCCCATCCTCCCATCGCATTCTCATTATGAAGTTGTACATCCAAAGATTTTCACTTTGACTTACTGAACGTCTGACGTGTGGTCCAAATCTGCAAAGATTTGCGAAAACAAAAACAACACGAATGAAAACATAGACTTAAATGTATGCATATTTTTGCTTAATTTAATTTTACTTACACTCATATTTTTTCTCTGGAAGTTCCTGAAGAGCATCACTTTGCTCCTGGTCAATGTTGAGCAGCGATTCTTCTGAACCAGCGACTACTGCCAGATTTTGTTCTAAATTTTTGGGTTGTTCTAAATTCCCGGCCGCATCATTGTCTACCGCGACGTCAACCTCATTGGTTGACATGCTAAATCAGTCAAACTAATTAATTTGCACTAGAAATTGTCAAAGAATTCACTGAAAAGTTTTGATTAAATTTTGTCGGATGAAAAATATTCGATGCTTTCCCGGTTCACATTTTCAATATTTTCCCCTGTAAATACATTGGAGATGAAGTGCATGAAATCACAGGACGCAGGATGGGGAGACCTGGAAAATATTTGCAGAAAACCAAATGCTTTTGCAAAATTGTACTTCGATTTTGCAGTTTGCAGTGCAGTGCAGCTTTTTGATCAGATTTTTGTTTGGAATGTTCTGAATACGGATGATTACTATTTCATTTTCATTGTCATCCTAAAAGCATGTATCTGTCAACATGGATGCCAATTTTGGAACTTGTTCAGTTTCAGTTTCATTGCAATATACATTTTTCAATACAATCGCAATCTCAAAATTAGTACTGTTCGAAATCGCTTTGGCTTGTTCTAATTTCGCAAACCACATCCCATTCCACTTTCAACTCTTTGACATCACCGTGGTTACCTTAGATAAAATAACAAAATATTACTCCGTAGTGATTTGGCTACCAGTAATATTACTTATTACGAAATTTCCTAGACAACTATGCGTTTATAAACAAACAATCTCGCAAAAGTTGATACCCCGAAATAAATTTTGCGAAACTCATGCTTTCACTATTCTGCTTTTCTTGAGTACTGAAAGCGCCCCAAATTTTCACAAGCTGTGTTCGCGAAACCGACAAAAACTGACAATGAAGGGATTCCGGAGATTCTTGAGCTGCCTGTGTCCATGTTTGGGACGAACGAACGAGGAGGACAAACAAAATCCAAAAGGTATTTAAATATTTTAATTCAGTGATTAAATTAAACGGAATTTATGTGGCTAATCTTTTTTTAAATCTAGACGATCCAGATTTCTACGAACCAATTCCATTTGACGATTTCAAGATTTGGGCTACGATCTACCAGGCCCTGAGAAAAGTGAAGCGACCGTCGCGACCATCGACGCGATTTAAGCCCTTGCCGACAATCTTGGAAGAAGGGGAAGGATTCGATGAACCCCTGCCAAACCTGCCGTTTCAGTTTCAGGTTCAATTTAGTTTTATTAACGTGTCTTTCCTCATCAACAAAATGCTGCAATTGCCACAACCTACTCCTGTGGAAATGCCATTTGATGAGTTTCCTGAATACGAAGAAATTCAATTCGATTCTGAGGAAATTAAGGACCTAATCGAAGAGGCGCT